>BQNB010095901.1:0-25754 GCA_026074375.1 Tanacetum coccineum
ATGTTGTGGAGCACTATGGGGTCTCTGATGCACTTTTTTTGTTGGAGGTAGTTTTTTAGGAATGCTTCTCTTAGATCGTTGTAACTGTCTATTGATTCTGGGGGAAGATCGTTAAACCACACCCGAGCATTTCCGGTGAGTGTGGAATTAAACATGTGACACCATGTTGGCATGGCCCATCTCTCCGTTTTTGCTGCTGCCTGGAAGATTTTCAAGTGATCTTCAGGATCTTCGCTTCCGTTGTATGTCTTCTGTGGACTCTCCGTCTCTCTGTTTTATGTTATGGAGCACTATTGGGTCTCTGATGCACTTCTTCTGTTGGAGGTAGTTTTTCAGGAATGCTTCTCTTAAATCATTGTAACTGCCTATTGATTCTGGGGGAAGATCGCCAAACCACACCCGAGCGTTTCCGGTGAGTGTGGAATTAAACATGTGACACCATGTTGGCATGGCCCACCTCTCCGTTTTTGATGTTGTCTGGAAGATTTTCAAGTGATCTTCAGGATCTTCGTTCTGTTGTATGTTTTTACATGACTTGGCATTCGCGTTTTTGGGAAGTCAAAGTGACGGATTCGAGACGTGAACGGATCAGTCTCGGCATATACCCAAGGTTAGGAGAGATCATCATCTTCGACACTGGACTTTTTTCTTCGTAATTTAGACTTCTAGTGCCCTCCTTCACTATCTTCGCTTTCAGAGTGATTTTCCGTATACCTTGAGCTTTCCTGACGGCTATCGGAGTGCGCGGATATGCTCCGTCCTCTGCTTCCGAGTCTCTTGAACACGGTACTTTCCCTTCTTGCCTTGCTCTTGTATTCATGCCGCGGCGATCTTGACCTTTCACGCCTCAACCTAGTGAAGACGCTAGGATTGTGGCGCGGGCTGCGAGAGCGTCTCTGTCTTCTTGGCGATATTGTCCTGGACTCAGAATACGCTGATTCATGCGCCCTAGTGCTCTTCTTTCGGGCATCGCCAAAGTCAAGCCGCGCTTTCACCTCCTCCAACTTTTCTTTCTTTCTCTACTCGTATCCATACTTATCGGCCATGATTGGTAGCAGTTTCTCATAGTGCTTTTCGCAGAATTTTTCGAGATCTACAGCGGATGTAGTCCTCGCAGAGCCCTGGGAAGTTTGTTTGTTCTTCCCTACCGTATTCCGCACATCAGACTTGGGATGGCTAGGGGTAGGTTGTTCGTGATTGCTCATGGTGAGTATTTTTAAGGAACGCAGTTATATCGCTCCCACGGATGGCGCCAACTTGTTAGTACAAAAACCGTGTATAGGGGGTGAAGAGATAGAATATGACGCTGATCTTGTACTAATCCAAGTAGTGAGATGGCGATCTGCACAAATGAGAGTAAACCGTTAACCTTACCGCGGGGTGGACCCCGCGATTAAGCTCCGACGTGAGAGTAAGTATACATGTTTGTCAGAGAATTAGGAAGTGTCAGAGTATATGTGTGTATTAATGATCAGACATAATGTACCTCTTTGGGGTGTAAAATGACCCCTATTTATAGGCAAGCCCAATACTAGGGTTTCCTAATATTTTGCTTGCGACTGTTAGTAGCCGGAGTGGGTCCCTTGTCGGGCAAGGGTCCACATGTAATCGTGTATGCGGACATGAGTATCCTTCCGCAGTCCCTGTCTGTCCGCGGAGGTATAACGGATACGACTTTTAAAGGTACTCACGTGCGTCTTTGTAATATCTAGAGCGTGACCACTGTCGGGCTTAGTGGTCCGGCTATTTGTTATATTGGGCCTAGGCCCATATGTGTATGTTATGAACAAAGCCCAATGAGCTTGGTGTCCATATTATACGTCATCAATTCCCCCAGTCTAGTTCGCTTACTGTACGCGGTACAATTATAGCGTGCGGTGAGCATTACTAGACTAGAGTTCCGTGATCAGATTTTCTTTTGTTCCTGCCTTGTTCCGCATCTTTTACGTCATTTTGGCAGTTTGTCGTTGGTTGTCACTCCATACTCTATCAAATCTAACAAAGCAAATTAAGGGGTTTGCGACCATCACACAACAGTTACCTTATAATAATCGCTCATGGGGGTATCTATCACATTGTCAAGCGAATCGCAAGTCGTGTGATAGTGGTACCATGTACACAGGAACAACTACGACAATAAATTTCAACACGGTTACGCACCATTCAACACGGGAGAGTATAGGATTGTCATAGGCACGGTACGTGTTTAGTTTGATTAATCAATGTAGGGGCGATATTATTAGAGAGGTTACACAGACACGTTATAATATTGAGTTCTGTCACTATATATCATAGGTGATGGTAACTGATGCGAACGTATGTTGTACTAGAGAGGATTGATAGAGATGGGTTTAGGATGTGTTGCATAATGCGAGGCAAATATTGCGATGGAAGATGTGGGTAGATAATGGAGGCGATATACATAAGTAATCAAAAGTAAATAATGTTATGTGACGCTATCTCGATAGTAGAGTAACTGTGATATAGATATACTGAACAAAACTGGTGCGGCTGTCAATGATCATCTTATAATACAGTACAACATATATCACTCAACTCGTGTAGCTGGTTCAGTCCGATGGGCAGACTATACATGTACTACTGATCTTTAAGTGAGAGGTGTAGTATGTGAATAGTGTGGTTAGATAGTAGCTTATTACTAGTGCGACATAATGTGAGTGGTAGAAAAATTGGAATATTTTAATGGTAATTTAAATAGGGGAGTGAGCTACATGGTCTACATAACATAATGCATTTGGTGCAGCGTTGCGTGCATAGTGGAGTGTATCTAGTGGTGTGTTACTATCGGGAGATGAGGTGCAACTCTCATAATTCAACAGATTGTAGATATCAACTTTATAGGGACTCAGGGAGTGATTGACACTACTAATTTGAAGATACGTCTATGTGACGATGAGGTCAATCTAGAACAGGAGTATAGTTGGGTTAGGATTGAGTGGGATTTTTTGGGTGAAGTGTTGGAGTGTGTGTATGGTATTTTTGGAGTGAGAGAACACGCTGGTGTGATCAGTACACACATATGGTGGGTAGTTTAAATTTGAGAATGATTAGGGTGTAGATACTAGAAATTTAGTATCAACAGTATACAGAGAAGGTGTCGATAAGTTTTATGGCATGGCGATAGATGTAGACGAAAGCATCTAGGAAGGCATTAACTATGAGAGATATTACGGGAGAAGTATAGATGCATCACAGTTTATCAACATTCATTTGTGGGTGTAAAGTCTTA
The DNA here is from genome assembly GCA_026074375.1 of Tanacetum coccineum. Taxonomy (NCBI): domain Eukaryota; kingdom Viridiplantae; phylum Streptophyta; class Magnoliopsida; order Asterales; family Asteraceae; genus Tanacetum; species Tanacetum coccineum. The sequence goes on from BQNB010095901.1 coordinate 3,251, forward strand.
TTATACACTTTTCGGCAGATATCTGGTCTGTGGCGAGTGTATATGATTAGAGTATTAGATTATGAGTAGACATGGAAGTTAGCGGGTAGTGAACTTATTGGATCTCTGATACAGAATTTGCATGTCAGATAACAGTGAATTGTGTACACATGTAGATATTGTTATTTGGATGGTCTATTCAGTCTAAGTATTAAGTGATTGGCAGGGAGATATCATGTTAGGTAGATGACACGATGGGGTGGGTTTTTGGTATACTACATAGGGTGCATAGCTGAGAGATACACAGGCTTTCGCACTATGAGATCGAATCTTATGACTCTTTAAGGTAGAGTTATACTTGTGGATGGATTGATGGACAGATAGAATGCATTGATTTTTTCGGAAGGATTGGTGGTTATTTTATGGATGAATTATTTTTGGGTGAGGGATTGGTGATTTGTGATATTTTTGATGTTTTTATTTTATGGTGTTTTATATTTGGGTGGTGTGGTGTTTTGTAGTTGTGAATGATGGGGGTAATTTGGGTTGGAGGTAAGGGTAGTTATAATGTGGGTGTTAATGTGGGAGATGATTTAGAGATTTTTGGTTTGTTGTGGTAAAAATTTGGAGATTTTTTTGTTTGTGTGGGTAAAAATTTGTGGGGGTGGGGATAATTTTTTAGATTTCTGTTTTGTGTTATTTGGGTTTGATGGTTGGATTGTTTTAGAATATTGTTTAGTGTGGGGGGGGGGTGTATTTTTCGGATGGTTAGGGGGTTGTATGAAGAAGGAAAAAAAAAAAAAAAAAAAAAAAAAAAAATAAAAAAAAAAAAAGAAAGGGGATGGTGGGATGATGGGTAAGGGGGGGGGGTGAATGTGTGGGGTATAGGGAAGGGTTTTGGGGGTTATTAGTGTGGGTAATAAGGTTGTAGAATATTGTTTTTGTGGTAAGGGAGTGTTTGTTGATTGATTGGGTGAAATTAGTAGGGTTGAATTTATGTTTGTGTTGAGTTAATTTTTGATATGTTGAAGTTGTTGAATATTTGTTTATTTTGGTTTTTGTTGGGGTGTGGAGTTGTGTTTTGTTGTGTGGTGGGGGGTGTATATAGAAATTAGGGGGGTTAATTATAAATAGATAATTATGGTTGTGGTATTGGGGGGGGTGGTGTGAATTGAATGTGTAGTGAGGGGGAGGGGTAGTGAGGGGAAAGGAGGTTTTGTTAGGGGGGGGGGAAGGTGAAAGTTTAGGTATTGTGGTGAGGGTTGGAATTGTAAAAAGGTTTTAAAAGTGATTTGTTATTTGGTTTTAGTTGTGGGTAGTTGGTTGGTAAGTGTTATGGTATGGTGTGTATGTAATTTATATTGTTGGGAAGATATATAAGATTTGTGTAGGAGATTGTGGGTATGTGTAGAAAAATGGAGGTTGGGTGATTGTGGGGTAGTGGTGGAGTGAAATTTTAGTATTGTATTGTGGAATTTTATTGTTTTGTATGAGTGGTTAAAGGATGGGATGGTATGAGATGGTTATTGTAAGTTTGATGGGTAGGGGTGTAATGGTGTGATTTTTTAGGGATTAGAGGTGTTTTTAAATTTTTTGAGATAAGAAGATAGATTGTTAAAAAGAAAAAAAAAGTGATATTGTGTATTTGGGGGCATATGATCTTTGTGGCATCTTGTTTGACCTTCTAGGATCATAGTCATTGTAAAAATACACACGGTTTGATATATGAACGATTAAAGTAAAGAAACCTCAATTGAACGCGTATTCGATTGTACGAAGATTACAAGAGTTTTTCTATGATCTTGAGGCTCTTTTCTAACCTTCTAGGCTCTTTTGATTGTCTCTTGGTCGACTTGGTGGTTTAGGGATTCACTTGCATCCTAAAACTGAGTTTTGGGTCGTCTATATATAAGGTATGATAGTCGGTTCGATACGCCATATCGGGCAATGTGGGATACGGCGTATTGGGCTTTCTTAGAGTAAGGATCACGTTTGATATCTTCCAGAATCTTCGTGTATAATAATCCTTAGATACGGCATATAGAAGTTCATGGATACGGCGTATTGGGTAAATCTAGCTTGTTCTTCTTCGTTGACCAAAGTATTACATACGGCGTATCATTGACATGGATACGACGTATTCATCAAAGTCAGACAATGGTCTTTTGATTCGTCAAAGTCTTGGATACGTTGTATAGGTCTAGAATAATACGGCGTATTTGCTGTCAGATCAGTAGACTTTCTCAAACTCTTCGTTCATGCTTCAAAATGCGTGCCTTTTAATATAACTTCACCAAGTACTCCATAATTACTGCAATTCTCAAATACAAACAAACAAGTAACAATTCTTTCCAATAATTATGTTATTGAAAATATTACGATATTTAATCTATACGATCTCTTTATGTTTTGATGATGACAAACATGTAACTTGTAATACGTAACGTAAAATGCGCAAGTTACTCATAATCACAAATCATCAATGCATACACGTATCAACATCTTTCGACGTCTCAAGTATGCATCAAGACGGACATTGGTTTACACCCGACGTAAATCACATAAGGTATGTACAAACAATATTAAACTTGTAGGATGATCAAAGAAATAAGTTTTTGTCTTAAACTTTATATTTTTATAAATACAACAAAACTATTTCTCAAAAGTTATTTTTGAATTATAAAGAAATATTTTATTTGGTAATTATTTTGAATTTCAAAATCTGGTCAATTCCCCCCTAAAATAAGTGTCACTTTCACCAGACAAGTTTGTCACCACAAAAAGACAAACACAGGAGCGTCTGTTGGGGCGGTCCCTTAATTCGGTCGACGGCCCCCTTAATTATTTGGCGGCCCCCTTATATATCTGGGACCGCCGTTTCCTAACAGGCTGTTTTTCATCTCCTATAAATAGTGGGTCACCTCCAACTATTTTCACAACCCTTTTGTACGATTTTCTTTCAGTTCTTTCTCTCTCTAGATCTTAATAAATCTTTGATCATTCAACTTTGTTAATCTTTTTTAAATGTTATCAAATCTTCTATCCTAACCTCCTTTCCTCAAGTGCAAGAGAAGAACTTCAGTCATCTTCAAGATCCGAAGTTATGTAGTCAAGTTAGTCCATTTGTAACATTTGTTACATATAGATCGAGTCCATGTCTTCTAATCTTTAGTAGTGTGTAGATCCAAATGATGTATATATTTGGATGAGTTGATTATGGGTTGGTTAGTATTTTAGACCATAAAATACATTGGTGAAGTGGTAGATTGGTTCTAGCTAAGATTAGGACTCGACACTTAGCTTAGTGTCGGAAAATATTGTAAGCGACGCGGTTTATATGTTTAGGCCATAAAACATAAGGTTTGTTATGTTGGGCCATAAAACATAACGGGTTTGGTTATACCCGAAGAAGAACTCGACATCTAGCTTAGTGTCGGAAAATAATGTAAGCATTGGTATAAGGTTTTCTCCGCCGAAAGGGAGCTTGTTGATTAGTGAAGTAACTCTCGAGTTGGATACTCGGGGAGTAGAGTAGGGCGAAGAGGAGCTTCGTGACCGAACCACTATAAATCACCGTGTCGGTTTGCATTTTCTTTTACCTTTCTCTTTACTTATGTCTTTACATTTATTGATTTACTTTTACACTTGCATTGTGCTTATGATTGTGTGAAGCAGTAATTATGGAGCATAGTGAAGTTTATATAAAAGGCACGCATTTTGGAGCATAAACGAAGAGTTCGAGAAAGTCTACTGATTCTGACATCCTATACGGCGTATCACTTCTAGAATCCTAACGACGTATCAAGACTGGATGAACTAAAAGACAACTCGCCCTGACTTTGAAGAATATCGGATAAATCTAATCGGTGGGGTTATCGCATCAGAAATACGACGTATATAATACTTGGGTCTAACGAAGAAATAACAACAGGTTTTACTATATACGCGTATCCATAATAAGATACAGCGTATCCGTGCCAATACTTCCAGATAAATGCAGTCATCAGTCAAAGATATACAATTTAATGTAGGAAAACAAACATAATACTACTATTAATTCTGGATTCAATCTATGGTCAAACATTCATCAATCCTAAACTTGGTCCCTCACTCAAGGAAATCAGCATGTTAATCTTATGGTCAAAGTAATGTATAACCACTTAAGGAATTTCCTTATACGCCGTATTGACTACATTCAATACGGCGTATCAACCCCATTTCCAGACTCTATAAATACCAATCCCTAAACTCAGTTTTAGGGGTGCAAGAAAATCCCTAAACCACCAAGTCGACTCTCAGACGTATAGAAGAGCCAAGAAGGTCAGAAATAAGCCTCAAGATCATAAGAAAACTCTTGTAATCTTTTCACAACCGAATACGCGTTCGATTGAGGTTTATTTATTTTAATCGTTCATATATCAAACCGTGTGTATTTTTTACAATGACTATGAGCTGATACCTAAAGGTATCAGCCATGTTTATGAAGATTTAATGTTTGGTTTGTTTATCTTCGACATGAATGGACCATGGAACCTAGTAGGCACTAATACCATTATTCAGGGTTTTACTCTAATTTTGCTAAACCAACCTTTCGAAATTGATTTCATGCCGATTAAACTCTGTAGTTTCGACGTTGTCATTGGTATGGATTAGTTATCTAAGTATCATGCTAGGATTATCTGTGACGAGAAAGTCGTCCACATCCCCATCGACGGTGAAACTTTGATCATCCGAGGTGATCGAAGTAAAACTCGACTAAGCCTCATATGCTGTATTAAAACCGAAAGATATATATCTAGAGGATATCAAGTTTTCATAGCCCAAGTAATGGATAAAGAGTCAGATGAAAAACGACTAGAAGATATACCGGTAGTCAGAGAATTTCTGGAAGTCTTTCCTGAAAATCTACTCGGCCTTCCTCCGGTTCGCTAAGTAGAATTCCAAATCTATTTAATTCCAGGAGCGGCACTAGTAGCCCGAGCACCTTACAGATTAGCTCCTTCAGAAATGCAGGAACTATCAAACCAACAACAAGGAGTTAGCAGGACCGGGTTGTATCCGACAAGTAATTGCCTTGGGGAGCTCCTGTTTTATTTGTTCAAAGAAAGAAAGTTTCGATACCGGGGAGTTGAATAAACTCACCGTAAAGAATCATTACCCATTACCCAGGATCGATGATTTATTCGACCAGCTTTAAGGTTCGAGTACTTACTCAAAGTTTGACTTGAGATCAGGCTATCACCAATTGAGAGCCAGGGACGAAGATATTCCTAAAACGGCTTTTAGAAGGCGGTACAGACACTATGAATTCTAAGTGATGCCATTTGGTTTAACTAACGCACCTGCTATATTCATGGACCTCATGAATCATGTGTGTAAACCATACTTGGATAAATTTGTGATAGTGTTCATTGATGATATTCTTATCTACTCCCGTAACAAAGAAGAACACGAACATCACTTAAGAATAATCCCGGAATTACTCAAAAGGAGAAATTGTATGCCAAGTTCCTTAAATGTGATTTTTGGATCATTATCGTGCAATTTCTCGGACACGTGATTGACAGTCAAGGAATTCACGTTGACCCCGCCAAGATTGAAGCAGTTAAGAATTGGGCATCTCCTACCACACCCACAGAAGTACCCTAATTCTTAGGACTCGCCGTCTATTATCAGAGATTTATCGAAGGTTTCTTAAAGATTGCAAAGTATTTGACTGAATTAACCCAGAAAAACAAGAAGTATACCTGGGGAGAAAACCAAGAGACAACCTTCCAACTGCTAAAACAAAAATTGTATGAAGCTCCAATCTTAGCATTACCAGAAGGAAATGATGACTTTATCGTTTACTGTGATGCATCACATCAAGGTCTGGGAGCGGTGTTAATGCAAAGAGAAAAAGTTATTGCATATACATCTCGACAACTCAAGCCTCATGAAGAGAACTATACCACACATGACCTTGAATTAGGAGCTGTAGTGTTCACTCTTAAAATTTGGTGACACTATCTGTATGGCACAAAGTGTACTGTGTTCACTGACCATAAAAGTCTTCAGCATATCCTTGATCAGAAAGAGTTGAACATGAGACAACATCGTTGGTTAGAATTGCTCGCATATTACGATTGTGAGATTCACTACCATCCTGGAAAGGCAAATGTTGTAGTAGATGCCTTAAGCCGGAAGGAACGAATCAAACCACTCCGAGTTAGAGCATTAGTCATGACCCTTCACCCAAAATTACCATCACAAATCCTCGAAGCCCAAAACTGTGCGATAAAGAAGAGAACATCAAAGATGTGAACCACTAGAGGAATAGACAAAATCATTTGTTGGATGTCTGATGGACCCGAGTATCAAGAAATCATAGTTGGTTACCAATATTGGTAATTTGAGGGGACTTAACATGATCCCATAAATTGATCATATTACATCCCACCCAGGTTTGACAAAAATGTATTGGATCTAAAGAACTCTATTTTGGTGGCTAACGTGAAGGCAACATCGCTGCAGTATGTTGGCAAAGTGTTTAACTTGCTCTAGAGTTAAAGCAGATATGCCAGAAGCCATCTGGATTATTAATACAACCAGAGATTCCTACATGGAACATGGGAAGAATACGTTGTCTCGTTATAAAATACCTAAAATCTTCAAGGGAATAACACAATTTTTGGGTTTAGTTAACTAACACAAGATCTTTCTTCTAGAAGAAATCTTCCATATTAGGAAACAATCTTGGAAGATGAAAACATGTCTAGCCATATTAGATAATAGGACAAAATAATTAGGGAATAAAGACAAAACTAGTTATTCTTGCATAACCATTTTTGAAAAAAAATCTTACAAGATCTTTTCTAATATAGCAAATCTTACCATTTTAATGTTAGGTTGATTTCTCTTCTAGAATATCTAATCGGATTTTATAAGTACAATAAAGATCTAAGCAAAAGATTTAAAAAGATTTGAAAAGATTTTTAACAATTTTGAAATTAGATCGTGCGACCCACGGATCTACCTAAAAGGCAGACGGATCTACCATCCCTAGATCCGTAGCACCTTAACGGCCAAGTTTTGGGTTTTCTATAAATACCATTCATTTGCTTAGTTTTTAACCCAAGATTTTCACAACATTTCTTTCATATTATTACACACATTTATGATCATTATAAACAAGTTTTTATAATGTAAAAACACAATTAATCATATCATCAAAACCTCAATAACCCTTGATCATAATGCTTCTAACTTTCATTTGTTGCAAGCATGATTCTACATGATCCTCCATTCAAGAAAGCTTAGAGATCTTGCCATCATCATCCACCACATACCTACATATATGAAGATCTATCACAACAAGCCAAGAGACTTGTCATCTTCATTAACAACATCATGCTTAGTGATCTTGATGTTTTAGATTTGGATTTTACATACAATTGACAATTATGTCTTGGATCATCATTATACACATTTGTGTATCAATCACTATACAACAAACTAGATGTTAGGTGGTTTATGTGTTTAGGCCATAAAACATAATGGGTTTGGTTGCACCCGAAGAAGGACTCGGTATTTAGCTTAGTACCGGATAAAGTGTAAGCAACGTTAGGTTGGTTCTACCTCGAAGTAGGACTCGGTATTTAGCTTAGTACCGGATAAAGTGTAAGCGATGTTGTATGGTTTTCTCCGCATAAAAGGAGCTTGCTGATTGAGTGAAGTAACTCTCGAGTTAGGTACTTATAACAACTCATAATTTTTCTCTATGTAATTATCCATCTATTAAATTAGATGCAATTTTCCTCAGTGTAATTTACATCTATTAAATTAGATGCCACCATTTTTATGGAAAGATTTTTGCTTTATTCCATCCATAATGTAACGTAACTTACATTACAAAAGTAAACGTGCTCACGCAACCTACCAATGCCAATTTCATCAACGTTTATATCAAGTAAACGTTATAATATGTCAAGCAATATGTTTTAATCACCATTTTACCATACGTTATCTATTTAACGTACTTTCCATAACGTTATATCAAAATAGATTTTAAATGTTAAACGTTTATATCAAAACCCTAACTATATGTAATGTTTACATACAAAATAAATGTACAAGCTTTTAAGGCATGTGTACAAGTGTACAATGCATAACTTTTAAATATCTTTTCCCTCCTAAACCAATGTACAACTCCCTAAAGCTCAATGTACAACCCGATAATGCATGAAATTCAAAATAAGCTCATTTCCCTCTAATTTTCTTAAGGCATTTTGTACCATCTTTTAGGCATGAGTTACAACTTCCCTAAGCACCATATTTAAACATTCTTTCCCTCCATTTCAGCCCTTACTCGTCCGAAAAACTAAAACCCTAACCCGAAAACCCCTTGCTAGCCTCCTTTCACCTACTTGTCACTACCTTGTCACCTCCAAGCAACCACCCTACCACCTCCATCACCACCCTTGCTCACCAAGTAAAACCCTTGTCACCTCCTTTGATTTTCAAACCATCTCCACCACCCTACACCTCTCCATACTACTTTCCTAGCTTCCATTAGTCACTACTAGCCCTCCTTGTTATGTTAGCTAGTCCTTGGCCACTACACCAAGTAAATTGGTCACCACTCTTTCACACGCATACATGTACACCCTTAAAAATCATCACTAAGTTTCATACTACTTCAAAATCATGATCTAACCAAGCCATAGAAGAGAAGAAAGGAAAGTATAAGATATTTAGAAGCCAAGGTTAAGAAGAAAAAAGCTCTTGATTCATCTCATAAAGTCTTCGGGTTATAAATTGCTCATTTCGACCCATTTCATCAATTCGTGTACTAGTAAGCCTTTTTCACTCATTTAATAAGCTCTTGTATTGTCTTAGATTATATATCAGCTCCTATACATCCTTACAATCTCATGTAATCATCCTTTAAACCCTAAAGCTTACTTATTTTGTTTTCCTAAACCAAACGCACTCTAAAAGCCCTAAAAAGCTATTTTCATAAACCTAATAAGCTATAAGCCATAAGCTGATTTAATAAGCTATTCTAATAAGCTAATCTATCATTTTTATAAGCTTAAAAACTAATCCTAAAAGCCTTAACCCATCAGGTTATTGTTTCTAAACCAAACGTGCCCATTTTGGATTTTTAAGCTCATAAGCTCATTTCATAAGCTACAAGCTCGTAAAACCAACTTGTTTTAGCTTATAATAATAAGCTATAAGCTGCAAATTGAAATCGGATTTCAAAAATACCAAGTTTATGAATTTTGGACTTAATTTGCAAATGGTTTCATGCAAAGGGGTATATATTGTAAATTTCTGAAATTTATAACTTTCGGGCCAAAAATGTAATTATCTTAAAGTTAAACTTCAGGGGTTTGTTTTGACAACTTTCAAAGTTAAGGGTTTAAAATGTTTAAATGTTTTAAAGATATAAAGTAAAGGTTTTAGATTTCTAAATTAATATATACCAAGGGTATATATTGTCATTTTCATATTCTCAAAGGTATAAAATGTAATATTTTTATATTAATTATAAAAATATATTTAAATATTATAAGACTCGATTTTATTAAAACCCGACACATTTGTCGTTATCATTCGTCGATCGAAACACTATAAAACAATTATGTTATATATTTAACATAATTTATCATCCGCTAGCTTTTGAAGAAACTTAAAAAGATAAAATCCTATCATTTAAACTATAACTTATCACGTTACTAGAGAGTTTCATGTGAGGTGATTTCATTTGGGTAGACGTTTTGACGAGTTGCTGGATTTACGATTTAAAGTGTCCTAGCTCCTCAAACGTTTACTACATGACCTCTGGATTATGATAGCCCGAACAGTGATACGATGTTTTCACAAGTTAATAAACCAAACGAATAATTACGTTAAACTTTATAAAGTAAAGTTTTGGAATATAATCAATCAAACTAAGACTTGACATATTATCCCAGGTTGCGAGACGAGGCTGTTTACTTCCATTTGAATTAAATTTCAAATCAACCAACTACCTTATCAAGGTGAGTTCATAGTCCCACCTTTACATATTTCTAAACTCCGCGGGGAGATACATGCTATAAACATGAATACAAGTATTTTACAACTGTATGCTATCCTGATATATTATTGCCTAAGTACCTTCATTTTCCATAAGGCCCCACTATCATGAACCGTTAATTACTTGTAACCGAACGTACTGGTTGAGTAAGCGCAAATGCCGTGAATAGATCTATTGGGACTGAACTTCCCCGTCCAGGTTCTGGTACATACATGGCCAGCGGACGCATATCATTTGAGGAACTCTGGGTGTTTGGCAAAGCACCTGCTAGGGTAATATCTTGTAAATATCTTAAGGTTTCGGTGTCATGAGCTTAGTGTAATAATATAATATTGTTTACCATGATAATTGTATTTGTTGCAATTATTACTATTACATTGACTTGTATTCAACTATTACATTTCAAACATTGTGAATTTCACTCAACCATTGTGTTGACCCTTTTAGCATGTTTATCTCAGGTAATTGAGCAATCTATGGCACGGAGTGACATTGGACTTGAGGACGTCCAAACTTGTTATCATTAAAACTCTATGTTTTTATATGTATTTTGGGACCTCCTATTTGTAAAACTCTGATATAATATTGAATGATAACTAAAATTTTCAAAACGTCTTTTGAGTCGTTTTCTATGATTATGACTGTTAAATCATGAAGTAATACCCCAATTTAGCTTCTACTGCTATATGTCAAATAAGGGGGTGTTATAGTACTCGAGGAGTGGAGTAGGACGAAGAGGAGCTTCGTAGCCGAACCACTATAAATCATCGTGTCCAGTTTGCGCTTTCTTTTACTTATCACTTTATATTTATATTCTCATTGAATATATGTTTGTGTTATATATTGTGTTGTGATGATATGCTTTGTTTGATATTATTTAGTATAGTTATTGTAGTATAAACTTGATTGGTTGTTTGATATAAAAGTTTTAAGTTTATAAAGGAAACGTATTCACCCCGCCTCTATGATTCCACAATTAGTACCAAAGCCAGGCCGCTCTAGTTTTCAAAACAAATGGATTTAAAAATAGATTACGGTCCGTGTATCAAATTTCTTATCAAGCGACACATAATATAAAAAGTTCTTTGTTTAGTACTTACAAGGTTTGGGGTTAAATATAAGTAGGCGCGATATCATGTTTAGTGTAATGTTTAGTGTCTTCCTTTGTGCCCGCTTCCAAGGGGCTCCTAAAACCTCTCACCTTGAAGCAGTTAAGCGTATCTTCTGATACATTAAAGACACTACGCACTTAGGATTATGGTATCCTAAGGGGACCGGCATAGAAATCGTAGTATATGCCGACTTTGATCATTCGGGAGATTATGTAGATCGAAAGAGCACTAGCGGTATTTGTACGTTCGTGGGATGTCGTTTGACATCTTGGTTCTGGAAGAAACAAACCGCTCTTGCTATATCCACTATCGAAGCCGAATACATAAGCGCCAAAAAGGCATGTCAACATGTACTATGGATGAAACAAGATCTCATCGACTACGACGTACGACTCGAGGACGTTCCCATCATGTGCGACAACAAAGGCACGATTGACCTTAGCAAAAACTCAGTGCAACATTCTCGTACCAAACCTATCAAAATACGTCACCACTTTCTTCGTGATAATGTCCAGAAATGACATATCTCAATCGAAAAAGTGTCGTCCGTTGACAACATCGCCGACATTCTTACTAAACCTCTTAAACATGAATCGGTTAACTATCTACGTCTTGGTTTAGGAATGATGGAACACATTTCATAAACCTTATGTGTCTGCTTCTCCTTCTTCTTGTTTCGATTCTAGTCCGTGTTCCACTCCGTGTCGTGACAACTTGAATACTTCATCTAAAGTACTTTAAGCATTTTTAATTCGTGAAATGAAAATTAAAATGTCACTCCTCTTTGTTAAATTTTCGTAAAAAAACTCAAGTAAAAAACCCTCTACTGAGGGCGTCCCCCATATAGGCGGCCCCCCAATATATTTGGGACCGCCAGGAGATATGGGACCGCCATCAGCAGACCATATTATGGGACACTTAAACAAAATTTTCTCAAAACACAAAAACAAACACCCCCTTACCTGCTGCCATTGACGAACACGACTCAAAACCCACCAAAACTCAAAATCAACCATTAAAACATCAATTGAAGATCAAATCAACACTAATAATCAATCCTAATATCACAAAGATCATCAATTGTAAGTCATTTCATCTATTTTCTTTCAATTTAAGTCTAGGGTTCATGATGAACACCAAAAATCAAAATTGGGGATTTTTTTGATTTTTCTTTCAATTTTGTACAATTAAGACTACTAGGATACAATGTACAACTAATATGCTTCCCGTAGACATAGGATTTGCATACATTAGTGAGATTAAACAAAAAATTGATTTTGAACCAAAACCCTAATTTTATTTTCAAATCACTCACGTTAGGAACAAAATAAAATTGTTGTTATGCATTGTCAATACAACCTAAAAACGTTTTCAAACACATGCATAATGATCTCATGAACAAATTTCGAGATACATAATTCATATGTTTTTTTCGACTTGTTTGGTTGAGCAAAATCAAACAAAGGAGCGTTTGGGTTAACTCTTAGGTTTTTATATTTAGGTCGAGTTAATCATTGCTCCACATTTATTGCATATAGGCACATACTAGGCATGAACTCAAGATATTAATACAAGTAAAATACAATTAAAATGTGATCTTGGTTGTCTTATTCTAGGTGACCATGCCTCACAAATCTTCTGAAGATTACAAATATATAAGACACTATATTACTCAAATCTCACATGAATTCCGTTCTCCAATAAAAGAAAAACTAAGAAACCTTGAAGAACATTACATTCACGAGGGTCAGGTGGTTTTTGATAACTTTATGGATCTAAACTATGTTCGGTCTTTGTTTCATTTTGTCGAGTTTGAGTGTCTTCTTGAAATAAATGAACAAGTTTGTCTTTGTTTTATTCTTAAGTTTTACAGTCAGTATCGTTTGAGTTATTCTGACGAAGGTTAAATGTTTGTTGAATTTGTCATTCAAAACCAATACTTCTCTCTTAGTCTTGAAGACTTTGCTCAAATCATCAGAATACCTTGTGAGGGTGCGTGTGTCTTTAGTGACTGATGGTCACTTGATGAGTTGGTATATGGAGCCCCTTCGGAAGGCCCATATCAAACCAACCTTCCTTCTCCAAATGATATCACCCCATATGTTCGAGAAGATAGAGAAGGTCAAGTCACTCGCATTCATCATCAAGAAGAAATTAAGGTTCAAGATTATCAAATTCTCACTCGTAAAATTGTGTCAACTTTGAAACCTTTAGAAGAAATAATTTGGGAAAATGTTTTCTGTTTGGTGGGTAATCGGGACCACGTTCCCGCAGTCTTTGTTATATGCTTTATTGCATTGCAAACTCTGAAAGATTCAATCTTGCCTATTTCATGGCAAAACAAATGGAGTGGGTTACTAAGCAAGCTAGATTGATTCTACCGTATGGTATGCTATTAACCCGCTTGTTTGATTTCATCATTGGTGAAAATCCTGAATTGCAAAATGAGTCTTATGTCTTGTACAATCGTGTCATGAATCCTCTTGCCGCTCAACTAGAGAGAAAACCAAGAAGGGATCGTGGCACGAGAAGAGGTCTTCATTCCACTTCTTCATCTTCCGCCTTTGATCAACCATCCTCATCTTATCTCAATGATGATGATGATGATGGGAATGATGAAGGAACCTCGCGTGCAAGTACTCCTTCCCCCATTCGTTATGTCAATTCCTTAACCAATCAAGTTCTTCAAGCTTTTCAAAACCCACCTAATGTCGACCAAAACATAGAACCTTTTTACACCCGCCATACTAAGATCCTCAACCGTCAAGTGTAATTAAGAGATGAGCAATGTGGTGGAGTAAGGTCAATCGGAAAAAGTATTAGAAGGTTGTGGAGGAACATGAAGAAGTGAGCAATAAGGGAAATTGCTTTATGACATTATTATCTATATTATTTACTAATCTATTATGATTTGATGTTTAAACTTATGCTACTTATTAGTAACTTAGTACTTAGTATGGGCAACGTAGCTTGTCATGGGTGATCTTTCAATTTTATCATCCTAAACCCATGCTCGCATGCACCTTGATACATTTTGGTTATGTTTAAAATATTATGCATGCTTATGAACTTGTCAATTTGCCCATATATATACATATGCATTCTTGATTGAATTTAGGAAGCTTAGTCCTATATGCTTGATTGTTATGCTTTAGATGAATCATGATGAAATGGAATTGACTGCAAAAGTAAGAAAAAGTTTTATAGGTTTTACAGATAATCAGGAAAAACTGGAAAACTTTCTGTCTCTAGAGAACGGCCCCCTAATATATTTCGGACCACCAGATAAATAAGGGACCGCCATCAGAGGTCACAGATCATTCTACTGTGACCTAAATTTTTGTGCAGTTAACCACTATCCCATCTAGGCACAACTATAATTTTTGCATTTTGACAAAAACCTTTTTGGAATCTCAAACCTTAAACCCCATGCCTTACTTCTTCAATCCATCTTTTCCACCTTAAATCATGAACTCTTTCCTATCATCATCCTCATCACCTCATTCTACCATGAATTCCACCAATGCTTCTTCTTTAAACCCTTCCAAGAAAATTAAATTAACCATAATCCCTCCTAGACAACTATTTGTCAACATCTCTATTGATGAAGAAGTCACCACTACATCTTCTGCTACCACCACTTCTTCATCTCCAACTCCTCCAAATGAACCATCAAAAACTCCATCCACAAATCAAACCTCCTTAAGCCAAGATAATACATCTTCTTCTTTTCAATCAAAACTTCAAATTTCACCTCCATCCTCAAATGAACCAACCTCTCCTCAACCTTTGAACCCTTTGCTTGAGAACATCTTGGATGTCCCTCCTAGACCTTTAAACCCTCAACCACTTCAAAGCCTTCCTTCTTTGGATATCACTCTATCACTATCACCAATCACACCTCTTGAAAATCTCTCAAGTCCACCTTCACCATCACCACCACCACCTCAACCTCCTATCATGGGACATCCACTCTACTACAACTATCATGACTATCATGGATCAACTTGTATTTGTTGTTTCCACAACCGTAACCTCCATTTGAACCTTCGAGATGAAATGAACATTATGTTTGCTCATCTCGAGTATCTTCTAACCACCGCCTTCACAACCCATTTTCCACCTCCACCATAGACCCTTTTCAAATGGCTTAATAATGGAAAATCCAAAGACATTTTGTTTAAAAAGTCATTCTCTATGAATCATGAATCATTTAAGACTTATGTAGTATTATGTCTCTTTATCTTGTATTAGTTCTAGTTTTATTTTGCATGAATGTATTAGTTGGTTGTGCTAATGTATGAGTTTCTTGTTGGTGGAATGAAACTCTTCTTTTGTTAATTTAAATACAATGTGTTAACTTGAAAGATATTTGTCTTGCACTTGTACTTCTAACCTTGTTTTGTAGCAAACAAATTATCGTAAGATCGATCCCTTGGTGCCCGAACAAGGGGGAGCATACATCAAGGGGGAGTCTTTAATCGTCGATTTCTTTCTCTCTACTACAACTCGACGATCAACCTTTTTGGATTCAACAAAAAGGGAGAGAAATAGTATAACACCCTGTGTTTTCAAGCCTTTGACGACATCAATAAATGTACTATTTATTTTTGGTATTGTACGTGTTTGCTTCTAATGAGTTTATATTTTGTCATCATCAAAAGGGGGAGATTGTTAATTACAAAATAGTGTCTAAAAAACATTATTTATATTTTTTTGACTATCAACGTTTTGATAATAACAAATGTAAAAACATTTACGATAAAAAATAAACGCTTTAAATTACTAATCGTAAATTCTATTTCTAAGATTAATTCATTAAGGTATGGATAAACAAATCATTAAACAGATTAGTGGATCAAGAAAATAATTTTCTTAAAACCTTACATTTCTACAAAAGTGTTGTTTATATGAAAATATAAAAACAAATATATTTATTTTATAAAAGAAATGTATTATTAAATAATAATTTGAAATCAGATTTTTCCCCCGAAATGGAAGGTTCTAAAACAGATAACACCTTCCACACAAAAAAAGACAAAAAGAGGAGAGTAGTCTACGCGACCCCCTTATAGGCCTGGCGGGCCCCTTATTTATTAGGGACCCCACAGTTAAACGGCTTCTTTTTGCCTCCTATAAATATAGGCCCACCCATCTGAAAAACAGTAACCTCTTTCATGAATTTTCTCAGATCTATTTTCATCTCTTCTTTCTTCTTTCTAAAAAAACACATATCATCACTAACATACCTTGATCTTGTTTCAAGTGATTAATTCTTTCTTCCTCCCTTCTTCTTCTAATCAAGTGCAAGAGAAGAACAATCGTATTCTTCTACATACGAATTGTTATTAAGTGATCTCCTTCTTCCTCCTCAAGATCACAAGTCTTTATTTTATTAACTTTGTGTTGTTGTGTAAATTGGATTGTGTGTAGATCCAATTGTGTAAATTGTGTATTTGTGATTTGGATTGTGTGTCAATCTAAGAGTATATATCTTGTGAGTGTATAAAGACTTAGTGAAGTCTTAGATTGGTTCTAGCTAAGATTAGGACTCGACATCTAGCTTAGTGTCAGAAAATAAAGTAAGCGATATGTAAACGGTTTTCTCCGCCTAAAGGGACCTTGTTGACATAGTGAAATCTCGAGTGAAATACTCGGGGAGTGGAGTAGGAGCGAAGAGGTGCTTCGTAGCCGAACCACTATAAATCTTGTTGTCTTGGTTTGATCGTTTCTTTGTCTATCTCTCTATATTGTTATTGTTTACTTAGTTCATTACATTAGATAGTTTAGTTGTAATTCATATTGTTGATTGATTGACATACAACTCGAATCAAACAATTTTCTAAGCAAAGTTTTAAAATGGCAAATTAACCGATAAACTATTCAACCCCCCTTCTAGTTTCCTAAAGTGTGCATTCAAAAAATCCACAATTTGTTCCAACCCATCACTCTCTGTGGGTTTAGACAAAAACGCGACCATATTATGAGTATCTGCAAACTTTAGAGTCGCCATTTATGTTAGGTTTTGATAATGGATAATAAAATTGAGTTAGGGTTTGTAATTGGAGAGTATATGAGAGAATGAAATTGATTAAATGATTGATTGATTGATTGAAATCAATTTAATCAAAGTATTTATGGAAAATATCCTTAATAACTCAGCAGTAGTAAGTTATGCCTAGCAGCATTAAGTTTGAGTCACCAATATTAACCTCAATTCCATTCCAAACAACTTTCCCATCATCAATCTAACACTTTTCTTTGCTTTTCCTGCAAAATGTTAGCCCAAAAACCAAGAAAACACAAGCCATAGCAATTTTCACAATTATCACAATATTAATTATACCTAGCAGTATTAAGTATAACTAACAGTAGAAACTCAGCAGTATTAAGTATAACCAGCAGTACTAATTATACTTAACAGCAGAAACTTTTAATGACATGAATAACAGTACTAATTCATACAAAACTCTACAAAAACATAAAGAGATAAAAGACTTTAAAGATTTAGCATTCCAATACTAAACAATCAAATATTTAAAAATCTACTGAATCAAAAGCGTTGTAAGCAAAATCTGAAACATTCTTGGCCAGTATGGATTTTGACTATTTGAATCCAATTTCTTTTCATTGCAATCTTAATTAAAATGATGTATGATCTTTATATGCTTTGTTTTTGAATGAAAAATAGGATTTTTAATTATGCAAATAGTACTGTTATTGTCAATAAAGATCTTGGTATGTATAAAATTATACCCATAATCAAGGAGTTGATTCTGAATCCAAAGCACTTGTCTACAACAACTTGAAGCAGCCACATATTCAGCTTCTGTTATAGAATTTGCAACCACTGTCTGCTTCTTGCACTGGCATGATATTAATCTACATCCAAGGAATTGACAACCAATGGTTGTGGACTTCCTATCTAAGCTTGCTCCAGCATAATCACTATGAGTGTATGCTACCAAATCAAAAGGAGAATCTTTTAGATACCAAAGGCCCAATTTTGGTTAACCTTTTAAGTACCTAAAAATCCTTTTCACAACATGAAGATGTGAAACTTTTGGATTGACTTGGTATCTAGCACAGGCACACACTACAAACATGATGTCAGGTCTTAAAGATGTAAGATACATCAATGAACCAATCATTGACCTATACATATGAACATCCACTTCTTCACCATCTTCGTCCTTAAGCAAAGGCTTTTGAGTTTCTATTGGTGTGCTTGCAGTCTTGACTTTTATAAACCTAAATTTCTTTAAAATTTTAACAACATATTTATCTTGACTAATAAATATGCCACCCTTCTTCTGCTGCACTTGTAATCCCAAGAAGAATGTAACAGTTCTCCCATAGAACTCATATGAAATTTCTCATGCATCAACTTATCAAAATGCATTACATAGCTCCTTCTTTGTTGAACCAAAGATGATATCATCCACATAAACTTGGACCAACAAAATATCAATTTTCCCTCTTTGAAACCCATTGTCCAACAGATATGTTGACAATGTTTCATACCAAGCTTTAGGAGCTTGATGTAGTCTATATAGTGCTTTTTCAACCTTGTATACTCTATCAGGAAAGTCTGGATCTTCAAATCCTGGTGGTTGACATACATGCACCTCTTCTTCAATCTTCCCACAGATAAAAGCACTTTTTAGATCCATTTGATACACCACAAAATCTTTAAATGAATCATAAGCTAAAAATAGCCTAATTGCTTCAATTCTTGCAATTGCAACAGGGGAAAAGACTTCATCATAGTCAATCCCTTCTTCTTATGTGTACCCTTGAGCAACCAATCTTGCTTTATTTCTTATCACAATTCCCCTTTCATTCTTTTTATTCCGGAAAACCCATTTAGATCTTATAGCCCTTTTTCCAATTGGTAAATCCACTAAAGTCCAAACTTCTTGTAACTTGAATTGTAGAAGCTCTTCCTGTATAGCCTCTATCGAGCTTGGATCCTTCAATGCATGAATTACCTTTTTGGGTTCTTCCTGTAATAAAAAGAAAGCAAACAAGTAGTTTTGAAGGTCTTTATGGTTTGTTCTTTATTAAATAGTACTAACAAACCCATGTTCCTCCAAATTCTTTGACATCCTTCTTGTTTGTGTATCTGATTGAAAATCTCTAATCACTTGATTAAGAGGATGATCTTTATGAATTCTTATAGTTGGAATAGGACTGACTTGGATTGTTGTATCTAAATTATTTATGTCAGCCTCCGCACCAACATCTTCATTGTCTCTTGAGAAGTCAAATATGCTATAATCTTCCAAAGCAGACATATTTGGATCAAATGGAAGTTTAATGCTTGTTTTTCCACCAACAGCATTAACCTCATTTGTGCTAGCAGCATTAACATTGTTAGTGTTGTTAACATTATCTTCTCTCTATTAATCATTAAATTCAATTTCTTTTCTTGGATCTTCATCAACCTTCTTTCCATTATCACTTGAAGGTTTGGATCCATCATTGTGAGAACTCTTTGGATCTTGGGGATATGGTGGATCAGCAGTCCATAATGGTAGCAAAATGTAATTTTTGACAGGTTATGTCTCCTTTCTAGCTTGACCTGCATTATCACTTGCTTTTGTACCTGCAAAACCATTATACTGTGTACCTGCAACAATTGGCTCATAATTCATTGTTCTTGTTAGTGCATCAATATCAAATAGCCAATCTGGTCCACTACCTACAGCATTAGGTATATTCTCACTAAACCTGATATGCAAGTTTTTTTCCACTATCCTTGTTCTACTATTGAATACTCTAAAGGCTTTACTATTCAAGGAGTATCCAACAAAGAAACCTTCATTAGCCTTACCATCAAATTTGCTTAAGTGATCTATGGTATTGAGAATGGTAATAGGACACCCAAATGGTCTCATAAAGCTTAAAGTTGGTATTCTACCATGAAAAAGTTCATATGGGGTATTGTTATGAGGCTTAACTACTAACACTCTATATTGCACATAGCAAGCAGTATTAATTGCTTCTGTCTAAAAATAGTTGGCAACTTAGAATCAGCTAACATAGTCCTAACAGCCTCAATTAGTGTCCTATTCCTCCTATCAGCAACTCCATTTTGTTGAGGAGTTCTAGCTACACTAAATTGTCTCAAAATACCCTTCATCTCATAAAACTGATTCATTTCTCTATTTTTGAGCTCAGTCCCATTATCACATCTAATCACCTTAACCTTGTGAGCTATTAGATTTTCTATCCCAGATATAAAATACTTAAGAATGCCACAAGTCTCATCCTTAGTAGCTAGAAAGAAAACCCATGTAAACCTACTGTAATCATCTGTGACAACTAGGCAATACTTTTTCTTCATAAGGCTTTTTACAAATGTTGGACCAAACAAGTCCATATGTAAAAAATGTAAAGGTAGACTGATTGAGTTCTCTGTTTTGGACTTACAAGATGCTCTGTGATGCTTTCCCTTTTGACAAGCAACGCATGTTTGATCATTTTCAAAAAGTTTGGAAGGTAAACCTCTTACAAGATTTCTCTTTACTAATTTATTCATGGTTTTAAAATTTAAGTGACCTAGCCTTTTATTGCCAAAAGTTTAGATTATCATATGTGCTTTTACAAAAAGCAAGTCAACCTCCTTTAGGAACTATGTTCTTTAATCAACACTATACATATTGTTCTTTCTAAGACTCTAAGGAAAACTTGACTTTTCATCACATAACTTTAAAGTTTGAGATAAAACAATACCATTCAGTGTCATTAAAAAAACACTATTCTTTTTATCACACATTGTGAGACACTAAAGAAATTAAACTTTAACTCTCTCACAAAATACACATTTCAAATCTAATTACCAGTTTATGGTGACCTTAACATGTTATTTTCCCCCTCTTTAGGTTCCCTCCAAAAGTAACATATCCTCATCTATTTTCTTCATAGTCTGTGAAGAGAAAAGGACATGTTCTTTATCATGTGCCTTGAGCATCCACTATCAATCACTCCTTGATCCTGTAAATCCATTTGTGGATTGCCCTGCACATTAGATAAGAAAATCATTTTCTTTTGGGGACCCAAGCCATCACTAACTTGGATCTGCCTTGTGAATCAATATAATCAAACTTTTTTAGGATGATTGATGCACTGTTGTGTTTAGAAACATGGTCTAAAACTTTATGCTTTGGTTTCCAAACCCAACAAGCTAAGGCCATAACATCATTAAGATTATCTCCCTTAAGAGCATTAACTACTGCTTTTAGCCTAGAAGTATTAAATTTTTATCCCTTACAGTATTAACCCTTTGATTAATATTACTGTTTTTAAATGTTGTGTTCTTATGAATGGGCCTCTTAACAGTTGAATGTGATGTTTTAGAAAGATATGACATTGGTATAGCAACATTCATTGCTATATTTGAGTGAGCAGTATTAACTTGTCTAGTAGTATTAACCAATACTACTATTTTAGAAATATTTTGTCTAGCAGTATTAATTGATACTAAGCCAGAACTCATTAATACTGCTCTTGGAACCATGTTCTTTTTAGCACATGGGTGAGTCATTTTAACAAAGTTTTGATGATTCACCCTTTGAGCATTGTTTCAATCAGGTTTTACCATCCTTTGATTTTAAAACTGTTTTTGATGGTAATTCCAATCAACTTGCAAATGATCAAAGCTTCCACACACATAACATGCCTTATTAAACATCTCAAATTTTCTTCCTAATTTTTGAGATATGGTACGTGTTTAATTACACATACCTTTTACCATTAAAAAGGAGCTTAAATGATCAAAAACATACCAAAAATACATTGTATTTGTGTGTTTTGTATTTATATTGTGCAGGAAACGGATATTCAAGAAAAGGACAAAATCAAAGCCAAAAACGACAAAACCGAGCACGAGAACGGAAAGAGCATGAAGCAAAGTCAATGTCAAAGCCACAAGTCAACAAAAAAAATCAACCCCGACAAAGTCAAAGCCAACCATGAGAAGCTAAATCAAAGGAAATACAACTTTAGGGACCAAAATTGCCAAATCCAAAAGTTGTAAAACATGGATGAAAACTACAAGGGATGGAATTGCAATTTAAGTGAAATATAACTTTAGGGACCAAAACTGCCAAACCCCTAAAGTTATATCACATAAGGACTATGTTTGCAATATACATATATGACTTGGAGGGCCATAATTTCCAAACCACAAAACTTTTTAACCCCACAAGGACTAAAACTGCAACAACAATATACAACTTAAGGGACCATTTTTCCCATTTCTTCAAAATCTTTACCCTGCAAGTCATAACTACTATTTATCTTCTCCACATCCCGACAAAAATTCATCAGCACTATTCCCCTT
>BQNB010095902.1:0-22417 GCA_026074375.1 Tanacetum coccineum
TCAATAACTTTATTTGATCAAATTGAATAAATCCTCATATAGATCAAAATCATTTTGAATGCGTATTATATAAATTACTTTTGTACGTGTCTCTAAGGAATGATTGGTCCTCAAGTACCATACATAAGTGTAATTGAGGTTTTGATGTTAACTTTGCAATTAATATACGTCAAAAGTGGAGAGTTTATTTTTCTCTTTTATTATTTGTACACGCATTGTATACTTTCCAACCAATGCATTTGATATTGAGTTGGAAGCTACACATATATTTTGTCATTTTTGCATGACTTATTCTTAACATCAACAATTTGGTGAACTTCATTACAAAGTTGTTGCTAACAAAAGTATTCGAGGAACTCGTTTAGAAGATTGGCATGCGATGCTTGAAATATATACATTAAATTGAGGAGGAGCATTATGCGCACTGCACTCTTTTTCTTCATCAAGTTTTTATCCCATTGGGTGTTTCTTGATAAGGTTTTTGTAGTGTATCTAGATTCACTATCTCGGGAGGTCAAGGAAGCTCAAAATATGAATAAGCCATAATAGTAAGGAGAGAGTTTTTCACTATTTTCAAAATTTTCATTCAAAGGAAAAATAGAAGGGAGGTTGGGAGAAGTGATTACAAAATGTAAAAGACTTGTATAAATACCCCTACTAAATGGGTATTTATACTTATTGACTTATCCTATCTATTTTTCCTAGTTTAGTCAAACCTTGGTCAACTTTACTTAACTTTGACCAAGATAGACTTTATTACATTATAATTACTATCTAAACTATAAACTTTACAATGACCAATTCTATTTAATACTAAACACTTTTCTTATTCCTAACAATCTCCCCCTAAGGGTTGATTATTAAGGTCGTCTCATTGCGGGTAGAATTGGTCTTCCATTCATGAACGATTCCCACCTTCTCATATGCTCACGGTGCCTTAGACGCTTTCTTATCTCTCTTTCAAATGCTTTCATTATATCACGGTCTAATTTACCCAACAGTGGTGGTTTCTTCCAAGGCTCAGATTTGAAGATCTTAAGCTTCACTTCTTTCAAGACTCTTTCTAACGTTGCATCACAGAACTTAACAATCTCAGCCAAATACATAACCCTCTTCTCTTCTTTGTTGTTTAGGTAAACCAAACTCGTACTTGGTTTGTCCACAATAGAGAAAGGATCATGAGCTTCAATACCAGGGAATGTTAATGTTGGTGTAGTTAAGTTTACCCTGATCTGGTAACTTTCTATTCCCAACTAGAAATCATGAACTCTCTCCCAGATAACACAGCTCCTGATGCATGTTATTAAAGAATTCTTCAACTTGTTCTCACGGAAATCCACTTTCTTGTTCAGGAAGAGATAATATAAATCTTCAATATCATTCTTGTTTAGATACTTGAAGTCAGCCTCAGAAAAGCTATCAGGTTTATCGTTTTCTCTCATCATAATGATTTGCTCCATATAATCAAGCTCGTGCTATTGATCAATAATAATTCTGACAACTTCTGTAATCCTGTTATTAGAGAAATATTCTTCTGGATTATCTCTGACTCTTCTTTGGTTGAGCTTGTACATTCTTATATGCCATGAATCTTTCCAATGTTGAATGGATAATCATGCTTCTTCATTGAAAGTCTTGAATTCTTTTCTAACCCATCTTTTCAACTTTTCTTCCAAATCATCTTCTGGAAATGGAACATCGTGTATCTTGTGGAGTGAAAGAATATAACTTCTCTCCTCAGTATTTTCATACTTCAAGAAGAATAAATCCTTGTTGTATAGATACCTTGGAGGTTCATTTGCATTCCTTTGTGGACCATAGAAAACTTGAGCATATGGCTTTGATTATTTGATATCCTCCTGTCTACTTTCCCAAACTATCTGATTTTCCATGTAATTCTTTATTTGTTCTAGATGATAGGCATACTCTTCAGCATCTTTAAACTGATTACTCATCACATCATGTAATGTAGCCATCATTCTTGCATAATCGTAGATAGTTGTAATATGTTTGTCAGCATTTTGAAACTCATCTATCAGCTCAGGAGTTGTATCTTAAGGAATCACCTCATCTTCATCAATAACTTGTGGTTCAACCCAAGCATCACAGTCTTGTTGTTGCTATTGATGTTCAGAAACATAAGTACTTGTTGGTTGCTTTGATAAAGAACTTTTTGCATACTTTGAACTCTTTGATGTCTTGTGTCTTTTCGCCCTTTTCTCCCCCTTAGGGGGAGCATCATCTTCCTGATGGTCATCATGATGTTGTGGGCAGAAAGCATCATCCCTGCAAGATGTAGTTGAGGTAGAAGACTTTTCAAACTTACGTTTTAGTACATCCCACAATTCTGGATCAGTTGCTTGATCTTGAAGATTAGACTTCATTTTCAAGTACAATTATTGTTGAAGATCAGCATATGATGTTGTAGAGGTAGAAGTGCTTGTGGTAGGATGAACTTGAATGACGTTATTCGACACATAACTCTTGAAAAGTTCTTCAATAATCTGGGGTGCCTGATCAGCAAATTCTTTCGAAATAAGAGCAGGTACCTCAACTTGTAATGCATCGCGTTCTTGAATAACAATATCAACCACAATTATTTTCAGGGTTCCTTCAATTACATCATTAGTAGCTTTTTCTGCAATTTGTGGAATGATTTCATGAAGAACCTTGTCGACCTTTCCATGAACTTTCCAAAATTTACTGTTAGTTACATATTTCTTTTCCATGCGCTGAATCATGTAACCTTGACGTCTGAATATCCTGTGAATAACTCCTAAAATATGAATGTACTTGCTGGAAATACGTCTTGTCTTGTGTTAAGATTTGGATGTTATAGCTTTTGAGGGTGATACAGATTTCGTTAATTCCTGAGATATATTCTTATCCAAAGATAAGTTTTTCCTAGGGGATCTAGTAGGTGAGGGAATTGGTGTCTGCATCTTCTTTTTCCTAATCTCCATACTATCCGTCTCATCCTTCTTCTCATCATCATTCGCTTTTTCATCATCCTTCTTATCATCTTTTTTCTCCTTTTCAGTCTCATCATCATCATCAACATGTTCCAGATGTTCCTTATGACTTTGGGCTCTATCCTACCGGAATCATCATCATCATCCTAGAAAACAAAATCTGCAAATTCACTTGCATATGATTCTTCATCGTCTTCACTTCGACCATATTTTCTATCTCCTCCTCATCCAACTTCTTTTGCACTTTAGCTATATTTTCTTTAGCTTCAGCAGCTAATGCGGTTTTGTGTAGAGTGAGACTTAAAAGTGTTGCCTCAGCCATCTCATCCATCTCTCTGTCATCACCTGGAGGTAGAAGTGGAGTTCTACTTTTCTTCTTTTGTCTGATGGTAACTTTGAGCGATTTGCTTGGTGAACTCTTTTCTCCAGCAACTTCCTTCCTCTTCTTCTTTTGAGGACTAGCAGTAGTAAGGGTAGGTGACCTATGGGCGTTAGGTATAGTCCTATGCGTTCCTTGGGTAGATACTATAACAACCCGTAATTTTCATCAATGTAATTATCCATCTATTAAATTAGATGCACTGTAATATCCATCTATTATATATATACCACCTTTTTACAGGGATTTTTTTGCTTTATCTCATTATGCAACGTAACTTGCATCTCTAATCGTAAACGAGCTCAGCAACCCTCCACCAATGCCTTCTTTATATATGTGTATTCATTGTAAAAATCCTATTAGTCAAAGTCTATATCTTAATATCATTTTTACCAAGTACATTATCCATTTAACGTACCATTTACAACGTTATATCAAAACAGACTTTATCCGTTAACATTTATATCAAAACCCTAATTATATGTAATGTATACATATAAAATGAATGTGCAAACCTTCAAGCATGTGTACAAATTTACAATGCACAACATTTGAAATATAGTTTCCCTCCAAGTCAATGTATAACTCATTTAAGCTCAATGTACAAGTCAATAATGCAAGAAAACTAAACTAGGTCATTTTACCTCCTAAATCACTTTAGTTTCTTACCACCACTCTAGCACAAGGTACAAGCACTTAATGCATGATTTCTAAACCCTAAACCTAAACCCTAAGTCATCTTAAAGCCCTAATCTAAAACCCTAAACCCTAAACGAAACCCTAAAACCCTAATTTCACTTTAAACCTAAAACTAAACCCTAAACCTTAATCCTAAACCTTAAACCTTAATCCTAAACCCTAATCCTAACACTAAACCTTAATCCTAAACCCTAACTACCCTAATCCTAAACCCTAATACACGTTTTAAAGACTAAAAACCCTAACCCGAAACCCTAAACCACCCGTCACCCTTTTTCTTTCATTTTGACCCATTTTAAACCTAAGCTAGCACCCTAACACCTCAAGCACCTCTATGACTAACCTACTACCACCCCAAGCACCTTATAAGCACCTCCATCACCTCCTTGTAAGCTACTTGCACTCCAAAAACCTCTTTGTCACCCCTTTGTAAACCGAACCACCTCCACACCCTTCTACCATTCAAAGCTACACTCCTAGCTCTCCATACTCATCACCTAGCATCCCTTAGTCATCTCCCTACAGCCCTTGACCCTTAACCACCAAGAAAACTTAGGCACCAAGTTGGTTTCACCCCTATATAAGCTGAAACATACACACCCTTTCATTTCATCCTTCAAACTCAAACACACACACTCAAATGGAGTTCTAGCCATTCCCTAGCAGTAGTAGAAGATCAAGAGAAGCCCTAAGATCAGAATAGAAGCCAAGAATCAAGAGAAGGAAGCCCTTGAAGTCGTTTCTAGGCGTACGAACCCAAAAACCCTCATTCGTCCCATTTTAGCTCAAGTAAGCTCAAAAATCATGTTCAAAAGCTCATAATCTGTTTTTTAGAAATGTTCATCAAAACTCTAATCATATATCAACACTAGTTGAAGCCTTGAATCACTCAAACCCAGTGTTTTTTTACTAAAACCCTAAAAACGCCCATTTTTGATTATCTAGATAACAAATCCTTTTTGTCTAAACTTTTTGTTACGTAAGAACATCGTATTTTAGCTTATTCTACATAAGCTTATAACCTGCAAAATATCAATTTTGAACCCTAAAATAAACTGCATTGCTTTTTAGGACTTGATTTGGCAAATAGTTTTCCTTCATAGGTTAAATAATTGTAACTTTCTAAATTTTATACAAGAAGGGGCTAAAAATGTCAATTAATTCAAAAGTTATAACTATATGGTACCTATCTTGCCAAGTTTTAAAGTTAAAGGATATAAATTATATATACATTATATATAAATGACTAAACTTGTAAAAGATAATAATTCGAGGGTAAATATTTCCATTTTTGCAAACTAAAAAATATAAAATATAAATATTAAAAATATAAATTATAAATATATATATAATATTATAAAACTCGATTTATTAAAACTCGACACATTAATCCGTTATACACGATCGACGCATTATAAACAATTAAGTTATATATTTAAAAGTAATTTATCAACGACTGAACTTTTGAAGAAACTTAAAATTTTATCGTAATCACGTTACTGAGGAGATTCCCATGTGATGAGTTTCATTTAGGGTATATGTTTTTGACGAATTTGGTTGGATTTACGATTTAAATTTCCTGGCTTCCTCATACGGTTACTACATGACCTCTGAATTATTAAGGCCCTAATATTGATACAATATTTTTATATAATTTAAATAAATCAAAGTAATCTGTTAAACTTTAATAAAGTATTATTGAAACATAAACCATCACACTAAGACTTGACATATTACCCCAGGTTGCGTGACGAGGCCGTTACTTTCACTTGATATACTTTTGCCATCAATCAGATTTTTCCCTGTTAAGGTGAGTTCATAGCCTCGCATTTTAAATCTTTCTAATGTTTTCATAAAACCCGCACGGGGATACATTGCCTATAAACCATAAATACGAGTGTTTTTCCAACTGTATGCTATCCTGATATATTATTGCCTAAGTCCTTATTTTTTCCATTAAGACCCCACTATCATGAACCGTTAATTACTTTTCGGAGTAAGCGCGAATGCTGTGAATAGATCTATTTGGGACTGAACTCCCCCGTTGGTGTACCTATACTTTCTGGTAACCAAACGCACTTCATTTGAATCACTATGCGGTGTTTGGAAAAGGGCACCCTTGGGGCATACTTCTTGAGATTATAATGATTATCCCACGGTGCATCGGTGTCCATGAGCTTAGGTCAAAAATACCGTATTCTATATACAATAGATAATTGTAACTCATTACAATTATTACACTAATGGGTTTATAACAACGTAACCCACTATGACTTGTAATTCAAACTGTTAAACATAAACCTATGAAATTTCCTCAGTCAATTGAGTTGAGCTTTTTAGCAAGTTATCTCATTTATTAAAACAACTTATGGCACGAGTGGCACAGACATGAAGATGGCTAAAACTGTAATCGAATTCAATAACTCACCTATGTTTTCAAACACTTTATGTTTTCATGTAGTTTTATGTGACTTCATTTAGTAAAAACTCTGATGAAATAAACGAATGAAAATTATCCTTTTAAAAACACGTTTTTCTTTTGATGTCGTTTTCTATGATTATGAATGATTGTACTATGAAATAAAACCCCATAATTAGCTTTTCGCTGCTATATGTTCAAAAAATGGGGGTGTTATAGAATGGTATCAGAGCACGATTAAAAGAACAAGGTTGAAACCTTAACTATAATAACTTATCTTTTTTTCCATCCAAACAGTCCTCCATAGCCACTACATCTCCCGAATATTAAAGTTAAAGTACATAACTATTATACTATTATATAAATAACTTATGTTATTTACCACTGGGTTGTTAACAGAGTGATGTCTTCTCCCAGCCACCCTACTTCCAATATTGAGGATGCTTTTTCCTCTAACTTTCCTGACTATATCCCGGCTTCCCCAGACTATGTCCCAGCTTCACCAGGAAAAACTTATTCTAGCTCTTCAAATAACTCATTTGGTTTAGTTCCAATAGCTTCACCAACTCTTTCACTTTTTCATGATGACCCCTATATGAAGGTCATGCAAGCATATTATGCTAAAGAATCACCTATTCCACCGCCAACTATTATGCCTCCATCTTCAATGCTATCTCCAATGTTTAATCCTTAAGAATTCTTTCTTCCTGAGGAATTATTGCCACTTAAGAAATGAGGTCGTGACCGATCATCCTCCTCTACTTCTGCCCTACCTCAAGAATTTGAGATAGGAGAAAGCTCTCGTAAGACAAGTCTGGAACGTCACGAAGAGCAAATTGAGGAAATTTTAAATCACCTAGATGAACTCTCTCTCGACCGCATTGAGCACATAGAAGACAAAATAGAAGGTCTTGGAAAAGGTCGGGTAATCATACAACAAGATTTTGACAATCTAGAAGCTGAACTCCGAGAGTCTCATACTCAAATTGCTAAACTTCAAAGAAAGCAAATGGGAAATAACAGCAAGATTGCTCTGGCTCGCTTCAGGATTGCTAATCTAGAACAAATCATCGAAGATATCCAGGCTCGTCACCAAGCAGATAAGGAAAGTCTTCTGAATGCAATCTATGAACACAAGAACAGCCAGGAAGGACCATCGGACTACTAGATTAGATACTAGTTATAGCTTTTGATAGAACCTAGCCACGGGATGTGTGGTATAAATAACAACACTTGTCAAATTTTGACTATGTACAGTACAAAGACAAGTTGTCCATGATATAATACAATGGTGATCCCGTTTTATATTCATCCTGTGTCCTATATTACATCTCCGTTGTCATCATTATGAATCATACCATGACTTATAATAAGTTAGATGCTTGTTAGAATTCATATCAAATAAGTATCTATGATTTTAATATCACTATTGTTAAAAATGCTTAAAGTTCAAAAATAAGCATTTCATTTTAAGACTTGTGATATCATTCTTATTACGTGTTGTCTTATGTTGATAGAATGCCTCCCAAAAGGACATCAACATCTGAAGCACCAGCCATGACTCAAGCTGCCATCAGGAAACTAGTTGCTGACAGTGTTACCGCAGCTCTGGAAGCACAAGCCGCTAACATGGCAAATACTGATAATACCACCAGACCAAGAGAAGCTCCTGTAGCAAGAAAATGTAGCTACAAAGAGTTCATGAGCTGCCAACCTATCAACTTCAAAGGTACGGAAGGAGCTGTTGGACTTATCCGCTGGTTTGAGCGAACTGAATTAGTGTTTTCCCGTAGCAACTGTACTGAAGACTGCAAGGTAAAGTTTGCTACTGGTACTTTAACTGAAGAAGCTCTATCCTGGTGGAATTCTTTTGCCCAACCTATTGGGATAGAAGAAGCTTACAAGATTACTTGGGTTGAATTCAAGAAGCTTTTGATAAAGAAGTATTGTCCCCGAACTGAGGTCCAGAAGATGGAAGACGAATTTTACCATCTGACTGTGAAGGGGAATGATCTCAAGGCATATGTGAGAAGATTCCAGGAATTAGCAACCTTATGTCCCACTATGGTGCCAGATTCTGAGAAAATGATGGAAGTTTTCATCGGGGGATTGCCTCGAAGTATTGAAGGGAATGTTACCGCCTCTAAACCTCAAACTCTAGAGGAAGCCATTAACATAGCCCAGAGGCTAATGGATCAGGTAACAAAGCACACCCCGGTGCAAGTATCAAGTGATCACAAATGAAAGTTTGACGACAGAAGAACTTTCAACAACAACAACTACCGTAACACCAACACCAACAACCGCAACAAATCACCAAACCACATCAGAACAAAGACAGGAAACTTTCAAGGTTTATGCTGCCACCCAACTAAATAACCAGGGGGAATACTGGCAACCGTCCTTGTGTAAGAAATGCACTATGCATCACATAAGACCTTGCACTGTCAAGTGTAATACTTGCAACAAGGTGGGCCATCTGACCAAGAACTGCAGAAACAAAGGGCCAGCCACTGAAAGTAATCTGCTACCAAGTGACGTTACTTATCATGCTGTAGTGAGAAAGGGCATTATTGCAAATCAGTGCCGAAGAACTCCAACATTAATGCCCAGGGATGAGCCTAAATGCTGAGGGTTAAGAATGCTACACCAAGACCCGAACGTAGTCTACGGGTATATTCCTTCTAAACATACTTAGCTAGGAGTATTATTTGATCCGGAGCCGTGATAAAAGCTTCGTTATCATTATCCTCTTAGCCTCTATGGCTAAATATTCCCCTCACCCATTACAATATCATACCTTTTACAATATCGGAATTGGCTGACGGAAAACCTTAGTAAGCACAAAACTGTTTATTCAGGGGTGCGCCCTGTCCTTGTTAAACCACCTTTCGAAATTGATCTTATGTCAATTAAACTCGGTAGTTTCGACATCGTCATTGGTATGGATTGGTTATATAAGTATCATGATAGAATTATTTGTGACGAGAAAGTCGTCCACATCCCAATTAACGGTGAAACTTTGATCATCTGAGGTATAATCAGAGTAAACACGACTAAGGTCTCCTCATCTGTTTAAAAAACCGAAAGGTATATATTCCTGAGGTTGTCAAGTTTTCGTAATCCAATTAATGGAAAAGAAGTCAGACGAGAAAAGACTAGAAGATATCCCAGTAGTCAGAGAATTCCCAGAAGTTTTTCTTGAAAATCTACCTGGCCTGCCTCCCGTTTGCCAAGTAGAATTCCAAATCGATCTAATTCCAGGAGCGACACTTGTAGCCTGAGCACCTTATAAATTAGCTCCTTCAGAAATGCAGGAACTATCTAACCAACTTCAAGAGTTAGCAAACAGAGATTTTATACGACCAAGTACTTCACCCTGGGGAGCTCCTGTCTTATTTGTTAAAAAGAAAGACGGATCTTTCAGAATGTGTTCGATACCAACGAGTTTTGAATTAAACTTAGTGTAAAGAATCCTTACCATTACCCCAGGACTTGATTACCTATTTGACAACTTTCAGGTTTGAGTGTTTACTCGAAGTTTGAATTAAGATCAGGCTATTCATCAACTGAGACGTCAGGGATGAAGATTTCCCCAAAACCGCTTTCTAACGAGGTAAAGACATATGAATTTCAAGTGATGCCATTTGGTTTAACTAACGCGCCTGTTATTCATGGATCTCATGAATCGTGTGTGTAAACCATACTTGGATAAATTTGTGATAGTGTTCATCGATGATATTCTCATCTACTCTCGTAACAAAGAAGAGCACGCAAATCATCTGAGAATAATCCTAGAATTACTCAAGAAAGAGAAGTTGTATGCCAAGTTCTCCAAGTGTGATTTCTGGATTCATATCGTGCAATTTCTTGGACACTTAATTGATAGTCAAGGACTTCATGTTGACCCCGCCAAGATTGAAGCAGTTAAGAATTGGACATCTCCTACTACACCCACAGAAATATGTCAATTCTTAGGACTTGCCGGCTATTATCAGAGATTTATCAAAGATTTCTCGAAGATTGCAAAGTCTTTGACTGAATTAACCCAGAAAAACAAGAAGTATATCTGGGGAAAAGACCAAGAGACAGCTTTTCAACTGCTTAAACAGAAGCTATGTGAAGCTCCAATCTTAGCATTACCAGAAGGAAATGATGATTTTGTTGTTTACTGTGATGCATCCCATCAAGGTCTGGGAGCGGTGTTAATGCAAAGAGAGAAGGTTATTGCATATGCATCATGACAACTTAAGCCTAAACGAAGGAAAACTAATACCACTCTATGGATCTCGAATTAGGTGCAGTAGTGTCGCTCTTAATTTTGGAGGACATATCTCTATGGCACCAAATGTACTGTTGTTCACTGATATTAAAGTCTTTCAGCATTTCCTTGATCTAGGAAAATTTGGAATATGAGACAACGCCATTGGTTAGATTGCCGCGCAGGTTTCGATTGTGAAATTCGTACAATCCTGAAAAGAAAATGTTGTAGCAGTTGCCTTAAGACCGAGATGGAACGAATTAACCACTCCGAGTTAGATCATTTGTATGCCATTTCCATCCAAAATTACCTTTACTAATTCTCAAAGCTCAAACTGAAGACACATCAAAGAAGAAACCTCAAAGTGAGAATCTTACGTGGAATGAACAAATGCATTTGAAATACGTCATGATGGAACCCGCGGTATCAAGTTCGATGTTGGTTACAATCTTTGGGTAATTGATGAGACTTTGATCATAATGAGTCCCATAAATCGAGTATTCCATTCTCCCAGGTTTTTTTGACAAAATGTTTCAGGATTCTAAAAGAATCTCTATTGGTAGCCCTAACATGAAGGCCAATATCGCTGATTATGTTGGCAACGTGTTTACATACTCTAGGAGTTAATGCAGGATGTCAAAAGCCATTCGGGTTTACTGGTGTAACCACCCCCAAAAAGTCAAACAACGCAGCGAAATACCACTTGGGGTGTATTCATAATACACAGCGCTTAGATACAGAGAACGGGACCCCTAATGTGATTCTTTTGTAAAAACATCTCGTTGATTTTCGAAATCAAAAATAATAGTTGTTCCCATAATTGCATTCACAATGAAAAAGCTTGGAAGCAACACAACGAGATTTTGATCTATTTGTAGAAGTATGAAATCTTGTCAATTAAGCCTCAATGCACATCTGATAATCCATGCATTTAATTCACCTGAGAAAAACATGCTTAATAACGTCAACATAAAGTTGGTGTGTTCATCAGGTTAGTTTTAGATATGAATAATAAACAAAGGTTTCCAAAGTATATATGACCCAATTCAATCCTAAAATGCCCTTTTCCAAATTTTATGTATGATTTTTTAAAATCAACGTTGCAAAATCATGCCAGGCCATTTAAATCTCCAAAAGTCGCCAAAACGTATACCTAGGACCAACAAGTTTTTTCCCGGGATAAGCAAACTGCAAACTATCACCATACATATAAAACTTTCCGTGACTGGAACAACACAAATGCAAACTTCACGAAACACTAATTACGTTTCCTTAAGCTCATGGACACTGTAGCTGGAACGATCTTTCTTGCAATACATATATATTGCAATTTCGCCCCGTGATTAGATGTCTAACCGGATACATCTCCAAATTCGACATGTATAACGTTCGTTCCTGGTGATTGCTAGTCACCCGAACGGGGAGGTCGTTTCCCAAATAGATCTATTCATAACATTCGCGCTCACATAATGTAATTCACAACTACATCTATGCAATTGACAGTTCATGATAAAGGGGATCAACTTGGGTTATCGCTACTTAGGCAACACGTATCTTAATTTAAAATTGATTCCACTTGTGTCCATTTATAAAACGGCATATTTTTCTTCCCAAAAAATTACTAACCGTTATCCAAAAACGAGTAAAAGTGAGGATAAGGATATGAACTCATAATATCCTTTTAAAAACAATCACATTGTTATAAGATAATCAAGTAGTAAAGACTTAGTATGTAGCAAGCATGTATTCCCCCTCGCGGGTTATAAACATTCAAAAGATTGAAAAGCGAGGTTATGAACTCACATTGATGGTGAAGAACGATTGGCAGATAGGCATCTAATATGCACAATACGAACGGAAGACGAAGCTGCTTGATCAAGAAGTTGCAACTAATCTTAACGGCTAAGATCCACTAGCTTAGGATAATATATTTGGGTTTCCCGTATGATTAGTCACATAACGCGAAGCTTTAATGAAGTATTTAGATTCTAAGTTGTAATGTTTGGTGGTTGGTTTAAATAAAATAAATTAAAAAATGTACGCCAAAGTGTGTAATCTATATTGTTTACATTACATATGAAAAATAACTCTTATATAATTCTACCGTGATTTTAATCACAAAGAAGCATCAATCCACAAAGATTAATGAAAAAGTATATAATTCCTTACATGTTTTATATAAATAAATGTTGGAATATGATTAAGTCAATTAGTTTGACATTACTTTATTAATAACGTTAAGTCTTTGTATAAAGGTTGTGATCACAAGTTTTTAACGTTAGGAATTAATCAAAACCACGTTTTGTAACTGTTTTTACTAACTTTATTGTTAGCGATATATAAAATATTTTATAAAATATATTTTGTTTCTTCGACGGCTCGTGTCTAAAACAGTTGTCTCATTGTAAAGGTATAGTTTTCGTTCATTGGTCGGGTTATTGTATAATACATGTTAATGTATCTTTTAAAATATAATATATATATTATTATATCTAGATTAAACAAGATAATATTGTTTATATTTATTTAACCGTTTAAACCTCCAATATATATTATTTATACGGTTTAATATTTGTTAAAACTTATGTTATTTTCTCATTTTCGTCTCATGTGAATCAAACGAACCTTATCGTTTATTATAAATACGAATACGAAGGATAATAACAAAAGTATTTATTTAACAATATTAAACCACCATTTTTGTCAAGATTTATATTTATAAGACTTTTATGATATTTTATTCTGCGTTTCGCTAAACCAAACACTACTTATATATAAAAACCAACGAACCCTTTGTTGATTGTCGCTAACCAAACGAACACCTAACGGGCTGTCACGGAGCAAGCACCTTAATCTTGATGACTTATCACACCAAAACGGACCCTAGGTTGATTTCTGCCCAAACCCAAAACGCTCCCTTAACTGTTTATATCCAATCCAAAACCACCCCTAGCTGCTGCCATAATACCAAACGGACCCTAATTTGCTACAAACCAAACGGACCCCGCTGTGGTGAAACCCACAGCCAACAAACACCCCTTAGGGCGGTGGCTGCCACCCACCGCAACCCCGTGTGGTGGCTGCCACCGTCAAAACAAACACCCCCTATGCACAATACAACCCAACGCACCCTCTTTGGTGGTGATACAAACCAAACGGACCCTTTTTGGGTGGTGCAGAAAAAAAAAAAAAAAAAAAAAAAAAAAAAATAACACAAACGGAACACCCCTTGGTGGGTGGTGGTTCACTTACCACCGAAAACCAACCACCCTTGGTGGGTGGTGGCTGTCACCAAGACAAACACCCTTGTGGTGTTGTCTCTGCCAAACGCACCCCTTTTTCTGAAACCACAACCCGAGGCACACCCCCCCTCCCCGTCTATTTTTATAGCCGAACCAAACCACCCTCGTGGTGGTTTTCACCACAAAAACAAACACACCCTTCGTGGTTGTTACACGTGAAACAAACGCACCCTCGGTGCCATTATTAAACCCGACGCACCCTTGGTGGTGGTCGGTGGCGGCTGTGATGATGATGATGGTGGTATGGGTCGCGGTGGGTACTTGTGAGTGGAGAGAGTGGTAACCTGAGGTGTGGAGGATGGTGTAGGGTGGCATTGGCAGCGGCGTCGGTGGGTGGTGACAGTGGGGTGGTGGCGCCTCCGTGGGAGGATCGAAGTGGGGGAGAGTGAGTTATGGTGAACGTGTAGGAACGGTTGGGGTGACAAGAATCAACTTTGTTGTTCGCTGGAAAAGTCCGCCGGAAAAGTTTTCCGGCGGCAGCAACTGGTGGCCGACGGCGGCATGGTGGCCGACGGTGGGTGGCCGGCTATTGAGAGAGAGGGAGTGAGGAAGATGAGTGTGTGTATTATTTTGATAGAAATGAAAATGATATATATGTTTTTATTTATATATTAAAACTTTCATTTAGAAGTGACAAGTTTTAATAGTTGAGGGTAAAAAGTGTAACTTTTTAATATACTTTTTGATAGAAGCGGTTCGGGACTCATTTGAGCGACTTAACGTATGATTCAACGCACGAAACTTGTGCCATTGTTTTTCGAATCATTTTTCTGATAAAAATGAGTATTCACTTGATAACATTTCATAAATATTTTATAACATTTAATAAAATATTTGTTATTTATTTTGTGGACCGGTTACGCATTGTCTGAAATAAAAATGGATTTTTACTCGAATATTCGCGTCTTCAATAAACGTTACTAAATAAAATGTTAATAATTTATTAAATATTCTCATTTAATAAAACGTGATAATTAATGTAATTTTATTATTTTTGTGTTTCTAAAATCTTGCCGGGGGCATTTTCAGTCACATTCTGACTGTTTTCGGACGGGGTCTCAGTCAAAACTAAAAAGTGTCAGGGTTGTCGTTTTACATCTAATTGTTTAGAGTGCCGATTAATGTAAAACGTGATTTAGATGCACTGTTTTTGATAATTCCACCTAGGAATATCATTTAGTCTCCTTTTAATATGTTCCGTAAAAATTACTGGTTCGGCGGGGTGATCGCTTTTATGTGAAAATAATAGACCAAAGTCAAAATTCAAGATCGGATCCTAAAGTCCATAGATATAATCGTCATTCGAATTTTCGAAAAATTCTTCGGATGTTACAGTACTACCCTTAAAAGTACAAATTCGTCCCGAGATTAAATTTGGCTTATTATGATTGTTGAGACCAAGTGAAGAACATTAAGGTTTAATAACTCGTTCTAAACAAGGACGGTCTGATAACTTTATTCAGCAAATTCGGTGGTTTCTACGCTTCTAAATCTTACCAAAAATTTTGGCTAGGTTTGTCCAGGAATATTTAATCCATCAAAATGGGATCTCAAAATATATTCATTACAGAAATCTTTATGACTGGTATAACCGCGTTTAGGAAAAGTCTCTTTATAGTGAAAACCAGGAAAAAGGTATAGTCGCAAGTGAGTTTGTTTGTATAAGTCTCATAAATTATCCGTGGACGAGTCTCTTTTCTACTATTGTTAAGGTTCGATTAATTCTCCATCAACGTGGCTTTTGGATGTTAAGTACTCAACTTACGCTGGCCCTCGTCGTTACTAATTAGTATCATGACTTAAATTGGTGTTACTATTTGTCTCGCGCATATGAGTATCGCGCCACTGAATACTATATCTGACATATGCTTACGTCTTGTTTAAGGTCGGCGGCTTCATCACTTAGCTTGATAAAGTTTTTCACATCTGGGCACCACTCCTAGGACCCCAGCAACAGCAACCTTAACGACAATATATGAAAAATGTGATGGGATGGATGAGGGTGGGGCCCTTTTAGGGGACCCTCGAGAAACAATATCCCACGAATTAAAGGTTCAATTAAATGAAGAGGAGCTCGTGAGAGGCTTATGCGATAGACGGCGCGCCTTTAAGGTACTCAGCGTTAGTCGCCAGATGAATCAGCTACATTAGCTCAAGTGTGTAACAAGTCGGTTAGTTCCCCTGCGTCTAACGCTAACTGTTCATGCAGCGGATTTGGCATCGGCAAGAGTAATAATCAAGATTGAGATAAGGTAGTCTCAAGTGACGCGCCTTAGTCGCTCTGCCTCGAGTGGTTAGAACCGATTGTGTTTTGCGACCTTTTCAATAGATACTCTCGGCGATTTGAATTTAGGTTCAATTCCCGTGTCATCATCGATTACCACTTAAGCCCTCATTTATAATTCATTATTTGCATAAGAAAGCGTCCTATTTATGTAAATAATCAATTTGATCTCAACCTTATGGTTCGGTGATTTATAATTTATTTATTTGCTAAAATTGATAGAGGCGTCCCAATCCTTTTAAATAAACAGAATATAATCATCCTACTTAATAATTCCGATGCAATACACGTACTCAGCACTCGTCTCCCTTAAAGAGTGTGATGGGGAACCATCTGACGACCTGCAGGTGCTCTAATGAGTATGAGAGTGTTCCATAAACTCGCTTTCGGAGACAGGGAGTTTAAATCTACCCAAAAATAATATCGTCCTAGAGTTCAAGAAAGGTAATGAGTAATTGGTTAGAGTAACCAGGTATAAAAAGTCTCGATCTAAACCAGTTCAAAGCATAGCAATTATCATATAAATCCTCCTATTACAGTTCTCACCGCCCCATAAAGACTTGTAATACTTTGATATATACATAAATTCCCATGTAAACCTCGCTCTCTGTGACGGGCCCTTTGTTAACATCAGAATTATCATATCAATCCTCATTTACTAGTCCCGCCCATACAGGACTTGTAATACTTTAGATTAATATCCAATAACGGCCCTGTAACACAAAAATTCATGACGGTCTCCGGTGTCTAATCCACATATATATTATAAAGTTATGAAGAAAAATAATTCCTCTAGAGACCTATTGTTTAACTTACAATGCCTGAGACGAAATGAAACACTCGTGCAAACTCACAATTGTCTTAGGAAGTACAAATGAGACCTCGCGGCTCTCTCTCCTCACAATGCTGTCTGCTAGGTCCATCATTTAAGACCATCTGTGCAATCTTCACAATGTCACGCTCTGAAGTTAAATTGCTAGAACCATTGTATAACTCCACAAGGTTGATGGTATAATCTCGAGGACCATTGTGCAACTCTCACATATGTCTTATGAGATGCTATGAGGCTCGCGCGATATAATTACTCTTATATAAATAAACGTTTGCTCGCTCTATCTAGCCAAAAGATGTACGCATTATATTCACATATTTTGTATGACACATGTACTTAATGCAGCTAGTAATGTAGCACATAGCAAGTAACGTGTATTGCACTTGGAAAAGTTTGATGGTGATGCAATGTTTGTGGAACACGGTTATAGTCGTAGGGTAAAATATGCAACCTAGTTCTCTATAACCAGTGCTCTGATACCAATCTGTAACACCCCCAAAATTTCAACAACGCAGCGAAATACCACTTGGGGTGCTACTTCATAATACACAGCGCTAGATACAAGGAGAACGACCCCCTAATGTGTCGTTTGTTTAAACAAATCTCGTGATTTTCCGAAATCTAACTCGCTCTCGCAGATTTGTCCCATAATTGCTTCAATATGAAAAGCTTGAAAAGCAACACAACGAGATTTGATCTTTTGTAGAAGTATGAAATCTTTGCTAATTTAGACTCCAATGCACATCAGATAACTCAAGCATTTATTGTCACGAGAACAACATGTTAAAAACGTCAACTTATAGTGGTGTCGCTTCATCGGTTAGTTGTAGATATGAATAATAAACCAAAGGTTTCCAAAGTATAGCTCGCGCTCCCATTTTAATTATTACTAAAATGCACCACGCGCTCCAATATCGCGTACGGATTTTTAAAATCACACAGTTGCAAAACCATGCACACTAGGCCATGTATGATCTCCATAATTAGCGCAGCAAATCGCTCTCTAACCTAGGCACCTATCGTATTTTCGTGACTGTAAAGCAAACTGAAACTATCACAACCTATAACACTTCCCCGTGATGGATAACAACAAATGCAAAAACATCACGATAACACTCTCATCTACGCTTTCCTCTCTCGCTCATGACACTGAAGCGCGCCACTCGATCTTTCTCTGCACTAATCATATATTGCAATCTCGTCGTCTGCCCCGATTTGATGTCTAACCCGATAATCATCTCCAAATCCTAGGACCTGCTATAAGTTCGCTTTCCCGGTGATAAAGCTAGTCTACACGCAAGGGGAGCGCACGCGTTTCCAATAGATCTATTTATAACATTAAGCGCTCACATAATGTAATTCCAACTACATCTATGCAATTTGAATAGTTCCATGATAAAAGTGGGTCACTTGGGTTTATCGCTACTTAGGCAACAGTAATCATTACTATAAAATAGATCCACTTTCGTGTCCATTTATTAAAACGATTGCCATATTTTCATGCCAAAAATATATATAACGTTATCAAAAAAACGAGTAAAAGTGAGGCTATGTATTCTATAATATCCTTTAAAAACTCTATCACTTGTTATAGATAATCAGTAAGTAAAGAGTTTGTAGGCATGGCATGTATTTCCCCCTCTCGGGTTTTATAAACATTCAAAGATTGAAATCGAGGTTTGAACTCAAATTGATGGTGAAGAATTGATTGGCAGATAGGCATCTAATATGGCAACAATACGAACTGAAGACGAAGAATGCTTGATCAAGAAGTTGCATCTAATATTTACGGCTAAGATCCACTAGCTTAGGATAATATATTTGGGTTTCCCGAACTGATTAGTCACATTCAAACGCGACACAATTGATGAGATTTAGTTTCCCAAGATGTAATAGTTTGTTTGGTTCGGTTAAATAAATAAATTGAAAATATACGCAAAGTGTGTAATCTATATTCGTTATTATCTTACATATGAAAAATAACCCTTTATATAATTCCTTACCGTGAATTATATCACAAAGACGATCAATCCAAAGATTAATGAAAAGTATATAATACCTTACAGGTATTATATAATAAATGTGAATAATTAATTAAATCAATTAGTTTGACATTACTTTAATTAATAAGAAGACTTTGTATAAAGGTTGACACATGTCTTAACGTTATGAATTAATCAAACCACGTTTGTAACAGTTTATAACAATTATAAAATATAAATAATATTTTTAAAATTATATATTTTTGTTTCTTCGACGGCTAGGTCCTTTAAACAGTTGTCTCATTGTAAAGGTTATAGTTTTCGTTCATTGGTCGGCGTTATTGTATAATACAGTTAATATATCTTTTTAAAATATAATATATTATTATTATATATAGATTAAACAATGATACTATGTTATATTTTATTTAAAACGTTTAAACCACCAATATATATTTATCCGGTTTTAATATTGTTAATTTTATGTTATTTTCATTTGTCGTTCTCATGTAATAAAACTATGTTGTAATTATTAACGTGTTAATATTTCAAACACTCGCGTTTTTAGATATAATATATTTATATATTTTATTATATCTAAACTAAACAAAATAATAAACATTATATTTATTTAACCAATTTAAACCACCAATATATATATCCGGTTTCATGTTTATTAAACCTTACGTTATATATATTTATTTGTTGATTTACTATATAAACTAAACGAACCCTCGTTGTTTCGCTAAACCAAACGCGTCCTTCGTGTCTTTCTCTCTTAAACCAAACATAACCCTTATGTTGTCATCCCTAAAACCAAACACCCCTTTGATAACTTAAACCAAACATGCCCTTAGTATTTTCTGCCCAACCAAACATCCCTTATGCTGT
This sequence comes from Tanacetum coccineum, assembly GCA_026074375.1. Lineage (NCBI taxonomy): Eukaryota > Viridiplantae > Streptophyta > Magnoliopsida > Asterales > Asteraceae > Tanacetum > Tanacetum coccineum. The sequence continues at coordinate 20,022 of BQNB010095902.1, forward strand.
TAAACCCACAACCAAACGCGGCCCTTATGGCTGCCATAAACCAAACACACCCTTAGGGCGGCTGTCACAGCCAAACGCACCCTAATGTGTCAAACCCAGAAACAAACACCCCTTACGTTTTCTATTATGCCAAACACACCCTAATCCGTTTTAAATAACCAAACGCACCCTATGTGGGGCTTATGCTACAACCCAACGCACCCTATCTGGTGGTTTGACCCGACACCCCCCCTGCTGCCATGAAAACCAACGCACCCTTTGGGGTGTTAACCCAAAACCGGACGCACCCTCTTCGGGTTTAGACTCGAACCGAACGCACCCTGCTGGTGCAACAAGAACCAGACGCACCCTTCCGTGGTGACTCAGTCAAAACCCAACCGCACCCTTGTGGTGCCATTTTGCTAAACCAACCCGCACCCCTTTTCTGCTGCCGTGGAACCACCGAAACAAACACCCTTGCGTGGTGTTGTGGGCTGTCAAACGCACCCTTGTGGTGTCTTGTGACTGCCAAACGCACCCTATTTGTGTTTATACGAAAACCAAACGTGTCCTTGGTGCTTCACAACAACCAAACGTACCCTTGTCGTGGTGGTTTAAAACCACACGCACCCTTGGGAGGTGGCGGCTGTTGAGTGGTGGTGGTGGCGTGGCAGTGGATGGTGATGATGGTGCGTGGAGGCGAGTGATTATGATGATCGGATAGATCGGGCGAAGAGAAACACTTTTGGTTTCGGCCGGAACGCTCGCCGAAAAACTTTTCCGGCGACGACGACATGGTGGCCGGCGACGGCTGGCCGGAAGGGAGGGGCGGCCGGAATTTGGAGAGGGAGAGAGAGATGAGAGGTGTGATGTGTTATATGTGTGTGTTTTTAAAAAAAATGAGAAACTTTTTAATATATATAAAAAGTTTTAAAGTGAATTAGAAAGTGTATAATAGTTGAGGGTTAAAAGTGTAACTTTTTTATTATAGTTTTTATAAGTATCGGTTCGGGACTCGTTTGAATGACCTAACGGATGATTCAACGCGCAAAACTTGCGCCGTTGTTTTCCAAATCATTTTTCTAATAAAAATGAGTATTTATTTGATAGTATTTCATAAATATTTTCATAACATTTAAAAAAAAATTGTTATTTATTTAGTGAACCGGTTACATCTCGTTTAGAATAAAAATGGATTTCAACTCGAATATTCGCGTCTTCAATAAACGTCACTGAATAAAATGTTAAATAATTTATTAAATATTCTCATTTAATAAAACGTGGTAATTAAATGTAATTTAATTATTTTTGTGCCGGTACTCGTTCTTGATCCTAAAATCTTGCGAGGGCATTTCAGTCACCTTCTGACTGTTTTCGGGTCTCGGTGAAAACTAAAAAGTTGTTTGAAATATCGTTTTACATCAAATTGTTTTAGAGTCCGAATAATGAAAACGTGATTTAGCTGCTCGTTTTTGATAATTCAACCTAGGAATAACTTATATCTCCTTTAAAATTCCAAAAATTCTCGGATGTTACAGAACGTATATACAAACTATGATGATGTGTATGAAATAAATCACAATGATGAGGAAAGAGAAGAGTTATATGAAATTCATGAGCCGTCGGTGTGCGATATTAGAAGATTTGTCGTGGTCAATTATTCATTTGGACAAGATGAAGAATATGTTGCAATAAGAGAAGATGAGTATAATGATTCGACGAGGGGAAACAATGATGCATGCCGTGCTTACCGGGAAATCTTTCGCATGATGGACGAAGGATGGACAGTTTCAAGAGCTGAGTGAAGTGAAGCTGAAGATAAGTCTAACTTAAAGACTTTTCTATAAACAAAAGTGCTTCCCGGGACACAACCCGGAATGTTATTTAATTTTGTTATCGAGTCTGTCTTCCCAAACATCGATACGGCGTATCCGCTCCATACCATACGGCGTATTGATTGTCTGGACGTTATCGATCTTTACTTTTATGCACTTTAAAAACGTTATTGTTAGTTCTGTCAATACGGCGTATTCATTAACATGATACGGCGTATCCACAGATTAACCCGTATTTAAGTTTTTGTTTAGTTTAGTTTAAATAAACCGTAGATACCAAGATAGGAGTGCATAGTTTCCTATATTTTATACAGGACCCCGTGAAAGAAAAAATCGATGAATTTTGGTGGAGAATCTATAAAATCTGGAGATACTGAAGTGTTGGAGTCTTGAAACTTCAAAACGACTGTTCAACATAAATTTTTGCTCAATAAAGTTACATGGAGAATCACTACCGAGCAAATATCAAGGGAGTTTCTTATTCTAATTCTTTTTAATTCCCGTATTTTATGTTTTATTCATACAACAAAGGCGTTGTATATTTCAAGTGGGGGGTGGAATTAGAATGTTTACTTGTCCTAA
>BQNB010095903.1:0-25753 GCA_026074375.1 Tanacetum coccineum
AAGATTTGTCGATGACCACCGCAGAGACAAGTTGAGTTCCGTATAGACTTAGTTCCTGGTGCGACGTCGGTAGCGAAGTCTCCATATCGTTTGGCACCCTCGAAAATGCGAGAATTATCTGGGCAACTTCAAGAGTTCCAACACAAGGGTTTCATATGACCTAGTCATTTTTCGCGATGAGCACCTGTATTATTCATGAAGAAGAAGGATGATTCTTTTCGCATGTGTATTGATCATAGGGAGTTGAACAAATTAACTGTTAAAAACCATTATCCACTCCCTAGGATTGATGACTTGTTTGATCAGTTACGAGGAGCGTGTCTTTTCTTAAAGATAGATTTTCGGTCAGGTTATCATTAGCTACGAGTGCATGAGGATGCCATTCCAAAGACCGCATTTCGAATGAGATACGGACATTTTGAGTCTACGGTTATGCCTTTTGGGTTAACCAATGCACCAGCGGTTTTCATGAACTTAATGAACCGGGTTTGCTAACCGTACTTAGGTAGGTTTGTCATCGTATTCATTGACGACATTCTGGCCTACTCAAAGTCGAAGGAGGAACATGAAGTTCATGTGAAGTTAGTGTTAGAGTCACTGAGGAAGGAGAAGTTGTATGCTAAGTTTTCTAAGTGTGAGTTTTGGTTGGAAGAAGTGCATTTTCTTGGTCATGTGGTCAACCATAACGTATTCACGTAGACCCGAGTAAGAGTGAGGCAGTGAGGAATTGGATGATTATTCTTAGGATTGGCAGGTTACTACCGACGTTCATCGCGAATTTTTTTTAGATTGTTGAACCCCCTTACTTCCCTAACTGAGAGGAATCAGAAGTATGAGTGGAGCGTAGAACAAGAAGAGGCTTTTCAGACTTTGAAGAATGATTTGTGTGATACTCCGATAAAGCGAATGTAGTGGGTTGGTGCTGGTTGCGTTAAGTAGAGAATGAAAGGAGAGTTGAATTCACGAGAGTAGGTGAATGTTACTGGCAGCCAAAGTGAGGCGGTTCAAGTAAGAGAACGTACTCGACCATAAATGGCTACGTGGTTTAGATCAACTGATGGAAAGAAAGGAGACGGAGCGGGTTTGTACTGTTATGGATCGAAATTTAGGTTCTTTGTCTTGGAGGAAGTGTATTGGATGAGGCCCTCCAAGTCAATCAATGGTACTTGGTACATCCAGGAGCGGAATAGATGTACTTTAACGTTGGAGTACATGTATTGGTATATACGTTAGAAAAGGGTTATAGCTACTATGGTAGCAATTTCGGATTTGTTTTAAGAGGTGACGGGCTTTTGCAATGACAAAGGACTTTTGGCTATGCTGCAACAGCCTGAGATTACTTGAAGTTGAATATGTGATAGAATCACCATGTGATTTGGAGTGATGGTCGATGTTCATGGGCAAAGTAGTGGAGTACGATTGTGATTTGGGTGCATGTCGATAGACTGAACAAAGTTTAGCTCATTTTCTAGCATTTATAAGAAGATTTCAAGATGTGAAGTTGCAAGGATTTTTATTGATGAAGCTAATAGCAAGGATTGGAATTCTTAGGTGTACGATAAACTCCGATTGAGTGGATGATTTACTTGTTGGTTTTAGTCTAGTTGACGCTGCAGAAAAGTGTTAGAGGACGCTATTGGGATTGAGTATGCTTAGTCATCTCAATCGGATGGACAAAGTGAACGTTATGGTTCAGACGTTGAAGTTAAAATGAGGGCATGGTTATCGATTTTGGTTGGTCAGTTACGGTTTAGATTCGGTTGTGCTCGTTTAAAGCTTTGTATGGAAGGGAAATGTAGGTCGCATGTTCTAATGGGCAGAGATTAGTAGAGTAGTTTGAACTGGACCAAGGAGTTAGTACTAGAGACGACAGATAAGGTGGTATTGATAAAGGAAAATCTCAAAGCGGCGAGAGATCATCAAAATGAGCTCATGCGTGATAGGAGACATTAAACCGTTAGGAGTTGGAGGTGGGTCGATCCGGTATTATTAAGGGTGTCTCCATGGAAGGCGTAGTGTGTTTTGGAAAAAAAAGGGTAAGTTAGGCAACCGAGAGATAGGTAGGGGACCGTTTGAGATCCTTGAAAGAATTGGCCTATGTAGTCGTATAGGTAGAGGGTTACCTAAGGAAGTTTTGGTAGCGTGCATGACATCTTTTCATGTGTCAATTTGAAATGTTGTCTGGTGTATGCTAATTTGCATGTGCCATTGGATGAGATCAAGGTCGACAAGACACTTCGTTTTGTCGAGGAACTTGTAGAGATTATGGATCGAGAAATTAGGAAGTTGAAACGTAGGAATACAGCGCTTGCAAAAGTTAAATGGAATTCGAAACGTGGCCCTGAGTTTACTTAAGAACATGAAGACCGGGTGAGGATTAAGTTCCCACAGTTGTTCGTGGACCGAGTTGTTGTGCCTGCTAGTTAAATCTCGGGACGAGATTTCCTTAAATTTGGGGATACTATAACATCCGTGATTTAATCAGGTTAGTGATACCTTTAGAAAGGGCTAAAAGTTCATTTTTTATGATTCGTGTGTGTTATGTGTAATTTATGTGTGTTAAGTTGTTTGAATAGGTGCATGATATTGTTTTGAGGTGTATGATCATCTCATTTTGAGTGCGTTTGTGTCTGGTGAGAAGTATTCCATTTGTTCACGTATAGTGATAATGAAAAGAATGGCGTATCGCATGCAATGCTACGTCAATAGTTGGATGATTTTGTGTTAAGCATTTATGGGAAACGTATTATGATGGAAATATGTTAAGTGAGTGAAATTTGTCGAATTAGGGTAAACTATCTAAATATAGAAAGTGAAATGTAAAATGAAAAATTATTTTTAGAAGGTTTAGTAAGATGCGTTTATGTGAAAAGGTTTACCCAAATTAGCTTAGTTTTTTATGAAAACTTAAGGTAATGAAGATAACTAGTAATTAAATAATTAAATAAAAAAAATTAAAAAATATATATATATGGTGTTTGTTCGACCGGTTTAAAGAAAAATAGAAAAAAAGGAAACAAAGTTTGACTATAATTAGGATTCTATTAGTATAAATACAAAACCAATAAAACCCTAAATCACTTTTTCTCTCCCTTTTCCTTTTGATTGGCCGAACCCTCAAGCAAGAAGGAAAAACAAAGATTTTTTTAATCAAGAACAAGTTGGTGATTTAGTGTTTCAAGAATCAAGGTTAAGGTATGTTTCAATTATGCTTTTGTATAATCTTTCTTTAAATCATGTAACAAGACTTATGATGGATCTAAAGTTTACATAAAATACAGATTATATATGAACTTTAATGATGGAATGATGATTAGGGTAAGTTTAGGGTTATGATCATGTATGTTGCATGTTAGGGTTTGCGTTAGATCTTGATTTAGGGTTTTGCAGAATTAGGTATGTGTTCAACTGATGATATCTAGATGTTAGAAACGTGTTTTGATATGATTCAAGAACCTAAATTGTAGTTCAAAGATTTTATTTTCCAAAAAGTCTAACCTCAAAAGATTTTGAGTTCTGGAAGTTGGTTAAATGTCAGTTACAAGAAAAATTGTCAAAACAGTAAATTCGAGTCAGAATTAGGTCATGTTTGGGAGGGTAAAACCTAACTTAAAAGTGGAAATAAGGTTAGCCAATCAACAGTGGTTAAGTTCAATATGTATATAAAGAAAACCTAGAAGGATAGTCTCTGGTTATGTGTCTAAGTATGGTAATTTGGGCCATACATTTTAGCGTGCAATCAGATCTGAATTGGGACAGTTTTGAAGTTGGATTTTATTTGGGGTAGTTGCACATGTAATGAGAATTTGAGAATCACAAGGTAGTTAGTAAACTTATAAATGAACTTAGGTGATTTTTGGTATAATTTATAAAGGTCAGCAAGTAAGGTTTTTAAGTTAGTCAAGATACATTAAAATTTTGCATTTCCGAATAAAATGTAGTTAACTGGTGTAATGTGTTAATGAGGTGGTTAAGTTTGGGCATGGTGTCGGGGTGACCCGTGATGGTTAATCACACCCTTAGACATCCATCATATGTGTGTTACATGGACTAGAGCTTTTTGTTAGGATCTGGGATTTAATGATTTCAAAACTAAATATGCAAAATTGAAGAAAGATGAAACAACAAGGACTTAATGTGAAATATTAAAGTTAGCTTCCTATGTAAGATAGGTTTTCTTTTAAACCCTCTATATAAAGGGTATTAGAGGCGTCTGTTTTATATATCCATCATAGTTAGATCTCTCCAATGAGAGTCTAATAGTTAGCTTATTAGTTTATTTAGTAGTTAGTTTATTAGATAGTTGGTGTAGCCTCATTTATTCTGATCAAATATAATGAAAGGCTTCATAGTTCGGTTAAAACCTTGTTGTATATAGTGCTTTTTTATTATTCCGTTGTGTACATTCATTTATCTGTATAATAACTTCCTAGATGGGCCTAAACGATTTCAACATGTTGGTATCAGGCAGGTTGCTCTCTGATATCTAGGATTATACAAAGGTTATGTATACGGAATTGGCGAAGAAAAGAAGGTATCGAATTCTGTTTTCTTTTTTGGTAAATTTCTCTAATTCGATATTAACCCTAATTCGGCAATGAATAATTTTTGGTTCCATGATTCAAGAATTTGTGTAATTATGTACATCATAAGGGGATCATGGGTTTTAGGGTTGATTCATACGATTATTATTTGATCAGAATAAATGAGGCTACACCAACTATCTAATAAACCAACTACTAAATAAACTAATAAGCTAACTATTAGACTCTCATTAGAGAGATCTAACTATGATGGATATATAAAACAGACGCCTCTAATACCCTTTAAATAGAGGGTTTACAAGAAAACCTAGCTTACATAGGAAGCTAACTTTAATATTTCACATTAAGTCCTGTTGTTCATTTTCTTCAATTTTGAAATTTATTTTTGTAATCATCAAATCTCAGATCCCAACAATCTTCCCCTATTTGATATTACAAAACAATCTTCATGTATGAAACAATATTCAATGCTTCCCCTTGACTTAAAATCTTCTTGAACATGTCACCACACATAATAAGCTGCAATCAAAAAACATTAAACCTTATAGTCTTTAAGAATTAACTATTTGATAATATAGTTTTTGTCCAAGATCCAAATAAGTGAACTATTCCAATTTTTGATAGGACAAGCAGTACAAACTGGATATGTCAGATAGAACTAACAGTTTTAATTGTTTTTCTTAGACGATGCTAGCAGTACAAACATATCTCGAACAACAAAGGCAGCACAAACATATTTTTCGAACAGTACTAACTTTTTCTTGGTCCAAACAGTACTAATATCCAATGAGCCACGTTTGAATTCTTTATACATCATCACCATACTTTTGAGCCCATACTCTTTAATACCACACAAGCATTAAAATAATTCGAACATCACTAGACTTGCCAAGCAGTATTAAAACTCATGAAGCCCACATTCCTTGATGTCCAACAGTAGAAATAACTTTTAATACATGATATTCTAATCAAATAGTATTAATATAATACTTCGAACAGTACTTTTCTTGCATGGGCAGCGATCAAACAGTATTATCTATTCACGTTAAGAAGTATTATCTTTTTTCTTGCTTCGAATAGTATAACTTCCTGTTGACAGCACTAAATTCGAACAACACCAAAAATATACTTCTTCAAACAGTACTAAGTGTAAACGTGTGAACAACCATCTTATCACTTAGTATGTGTCTCATAGAAGATGAGGTTTTTGTCAAGAGGTTGCGGTCTACTTATATTTCACAGATTTATTTATAAGTTTAACGTCACGTGGATAGTGCAAGACATAAGACATAAGTTTGGGAGATTCTACTTCTTCATCAAATTCGTTATACTCAGTTTCTTCATCAGTGATCACTACATAGAGCCTACATAGTTCGAGATTTAAGAGATGGTAAACATATTGGTTTCAGGGGAAGCTTCTTATTGATTAAAGGTTTAACCATCTACATGCACCCACTTGAGGGGTGAGTGTTTACAAGTTGCATATTTCTGAATGACCCCTATTGGTATGATTACAAAAAAGGGGAAGAAGACTACATGTTTATTGTTTATTGATTTGCAGCTTATTATGTATGGTGACATGTTCAAGAAAATCTTAAGTCAAGGGGAAGCATTGAAGATTGTTTCATACATGAAGATTGTTTTGTAATATCAAATAGGGGAAGATTGTTGGGATCTGAGATTTGATGATTACAAAACTAAATATGCAAAATTGAAGAAAGATGAAACAACAAGGACTTAATGTGAAATATTAAGTTAGCTTTTTATGTAAGCTAGGTTTTCTTGTAAACCCTCTATATAAAGGGTATTAGAGGCGTCTGGTTTTAGATATCCATCATAGTTAGATCTCTCCAATGAGAGTCTAATAGTTAGCTTATTAGTTTATGTAGTAGTTAGTTTATTAGATAGTTGGTGTAGCTTCATTTATTCTGATAAAATATAAGGAAGGCTTCAACGTTCGGTTAAAACCTTGTTTGATAATATTGCTTTCTTATTATTCCGCTGTGCATTCAATATTCTTTGTAAAACTATCTAGGATGGTTCATAAATACGACTTCTCAACAAAACAACCAATGTTGCAGGAAAGGACCAAATTGGCTGTTTGATCTTGATTATTTAACTGATTCAAAGAATTATCAACCCGTGAGATCAGATAATCAAGCTAACAAACATGCAGGTCCAAAAGAAGCTAATCATAGTGAAGGTACACAAGATAATATTGATGCAGGAAATTCTGAAATGGGAGCTGAATAAAATCTGCTCAAGACTACTTTGTAATGCCAATATGGTCTTTGTTAGGAATACAAAATTCCTAGAAAAGTCTTCGGTTAACTTCATAGATATCGGTAGAATAGATTTTCGTCAAGTAATATTTGGAAACTTACATAGGTGACTAGTCCTAAGGTCCATGGAAATCCATGTAACCATGGCCCATGGCCACCTAGTGTAAGTATTATAATATTACCCTCTCCACACATGGAGAGGGTGTTGGTTCTCTTGTATTTTCCCATCATAGTGCAATAAACACATCCATGTTTTTCCATTTTTACCTTTCTCTTCTTAAACTTTCTTCTCTAGTTCTTCTTTTGTGTGATGAAACAAGAATTCTTCAATTGGTATTAATGAGCAATGGTTCTATTTGGTTTCCTTTAGTGTTTTTGATGTTTCTGGGTGGTAATAACTTATTGTTGAGCTTATTGGTTCGGCTGATTTATTAGCTAACAAATCAAATTTTTTTTTTTTTGGTTTATTTATTTTCTTTTCTTGTCTGTTGTTTAACGGTATAAGTTTTTTTATCATTGATTCAACAAGCTTTTATTTCCATTTTTCATAAACCATTCATAGCTTGTTTTCGAGTCAAACCTTAAAAGTTTGGGTCTATGTTCATTTGTTTCTATTGGGCTTTGTTAACAAAGTTTTTGAAGAGTAAATTTGAGCTATATTTCTAAAATCTAGTTCAGCATAACAATTTGCATGTGGTGTTAAACCCGTATAAACCAAAGGACGATTTTTGGTTCATAGTTTTCAGTACAAAACTTAGAGTAACTTTTCGCATGTAATGTCTAAGCTTATTTCTAGCTACTGTTAAAGTTTTAGTGAATTCTGTGCGTCAAACTGGCTTAAAACGTTTGCATATGGTTAATGTGTTGTCTTATTATAGTTGTCTGTCTTTGGCTTATTAAGTTTTGGCTTATTTCTTTCTTGGTGTAATGTTTTTATGGAACGAAAAAGTTCAGAACTTTCCTGAAAACGAGTGTCGAAGAAAGGTGCCAACAAGGTGTTTGATATTTGTTGTGAACGAACTAGTTATTCATCCTCAGAGGCCGAACGAGTTATGAACCTAGTAACAACCGGATTAAGTTCACTCTTAACGATCGATCACGAGTATATAATTCAAAGACCACCGAACGAGTGAAAACTTAACAGCCGAACGAGTTGCTTCCTTCATGACCCGAACGAGAAACAATTTTTGAGGACCGAACGGGCAAAATTTATTGTAGGATCCGAAAACGGAGCAACATTTCAAAGAGGATCTCCCGAACGAGTACAATTCAAAAGACGAGTCGAACGTGTACCTTTTAAGTTGACAGGGCCGATCCTGAGTTACTTGTTAAGCTCGCCGATACGAGTGGAAAAATCTCAAGGATTTCCGAACGGACTATGACCTAGTCATTTTTTTGAGTGAGCCGATCGAGTGGGTTACAGCAGGGGAACGGCATCAAGTAACAACTCATCTTGACCGAATCAAATCAACCACGAGAACATAAAACTTAAACGTTTTATCTATTTTTTGGTTTTTTTTGGTTTCGATGTGTCGGTAAAACGACGGGACTTCGTGACCTACATATCTTGCAGATGTGAGGTGTTTCGATCAACGTGTGGTATATTCGGAATTTTTCGACGATAAACCGTACGAGGCGCGGGATAAAAATCACAAACGTGGTTTGTTTTCTCATGTTTGTTTCATAGTTAAAAACAAAGATGACAATTGTACAGGCGAGAAAACAACGTTTTTTTTTATTAATTATAATTCGAATTTTACACTTTAAGCCCCTCAAACTTTTCTTAAAACAATAATCATATTTAACATTTAGATGTTTAGTTAGTTTATATTAACCCTTGTTTTTTAAGCAAGATTAAATTTAATCCTGTTTATTCAATACTTTTTCTTTCAAAACTTTAATTTCAAACTTTTTAATAAAACCTTTTAATTTCAACTTTTTTCTTTCATTTTGTTTCACTTTTAAACTTTTAATTTTTTTTATTTTTTTAGTTTTACATTGTAGCTTTCAAAATTTTCAATTTTAGCCCTTTCGTTGTAAAAAATTTCACCGTTCATCGTTTTAGCTCACAAATCGTTAACAAAAGTTCAAAGTTCTTCAACGACAACAACGATTTCAACAACAATTAATTATTGTTTTACGGTTTCTTCTTGATTTTGTAAAATCCCGCGAAAGCTTTAATTCTTTTTCTCGGTTTAAATCATAGATTTGTAAATTCCCGTGAACGTTAATTGATTTCAAACCACAACAAAATCACTTAATCTGCTTAAGATTTTTTTAATTTCAATTTCTCATCTCGAATTTCAATGGAATCTTTGAATTCTAATTCTCAAGAGAGAGAGATGCATCAGCTGCAACAAATGCAAGACAAAGCAAAGGAAAAATGCATTGAATCATTTCGCCTACTCTATTCACATCTTAAGGTTCTTTCAATCAAGGGAGGATTCGAACGGGCATGTGTGGCACTATTTGATCAAGATAATCAAACTTTCACAGAATCGTTGTTACTTAACTTGGATAATCTAGAAAAGCAACTCGACAGAGAAGAATTTCAAGAAACTGAATCCATTGGTGCGTTTAGAGTACTCATGAATCAGTTTCAGACATTCATCAATTTTCGATACTGTTTCGATGATTTTGAGGGTGCAATGATATGCAAGTCCTTTCTAGAAAACACTCGAACTGAGATTCAACAATTCCGTGATACACTGATCCAACACATGGAATCCGTTAAGAAGACTATTGATGAAGAAGTGCACAGCATTAAACGAGAAAATAACAGAAAGGGTAATGATTGAGTGATTCATTGCAGTCAAAAGAGGGAAGGTTGGATTCCGAGAACGCATTAGATGACTGGTTTGGTTGTTACGGAAAGCATATGAGACAGATTCAGAAGGCATGTTTCTAGAGCAGATCAGGGAAAGATAACATGTCTGAGGATGCAGATATCAACTCGTGTATGACGAACAAACCATTAGCTAAGGTACAATTGGGGGAGGGGGGGGGACTGTTCAACATGATACTCTTGCTAATGAACAACAACATTCTGTGCAATCTGAACCCTTTTAGGATCAACATCTGTTGGAAAAGGCTTTGATAGAATATCATTCCTGTTTCAAACAAATTTTGTGTCTTAGGGGGGAGGTGAGATGTGAACAGAATGCTTGGTTGAAGAAAAATTCAAGTTTCATGTCCTTTACTTGATCTCTCATTTGATACTACGACAAACTGAATTTTCAAACCAATCTCTCGAGTCTGAAAATATTTTTCTCAAAAAGACCGTTGCCTAACTTCAAAAAGACTTTTCAAGAATGGAAACACATTGTGTTAACATGGAACTTAAATATCAAAATCAAGCTTTAAAAGACGGGCAAAACACGGTCAAATTTTGAATTGAAACAAGTAATATAGCCAATATTAACAGGAATATTGGATGGTACTTGAAATAGACAATATCGAATTGGAACATAGTGTGGCTAAAGTACTTGCAGATAATGGGAAGTTGATAAGGATAAATTGCTGCATTTAAACAGACTTACAAAGATCTTTATGATTCTATCAAAACAACACGGAGTTCAGAAAAAGACCATAATGACTCACTGATTGCTCAAATAATTAGTTAAGATGTGGAAAATGCTGATTTAAAGGCTTGATTCAGGATAAGGTTTTTTCGAATGTAGCGTTTGAAAAACGAATATTAGAAAGTTAAAAGGAAATAGCGTGGTACTAAGTTTGCAAAAACCATCATTTTGGGGAAACGGTTTTACAAACCACCCAGGAACCAATCAGTTGGTAGACACCAGATATGCGGTTTCATCTTGAAAGAGACCTAATTTTTCAAAACCACGGTTTGCCTCCCAAGTTGATGTGAATAACGTTTTGTCAAAACCAGTCACTCAACATTATTTGCCTAAGGGAAGAGAATCTGCTTTTGCAAAACCTAATCATATGATTGCATCTAGCTCATCTAGGAATAGTTCTAAGAACATGCCAAGATTTAGTTCAAATGACATGGTTCATAATTACTATCTAAAGGAAGCTAAGAAAAAGACACAAGAAAGAGATAGAAAGTCAACAACTAGTGTTATGCCAAAAGCAGATCACTCTAGGAATTCTAGTCCTTTCTCTGACTTCAAACACTTTGTGTGCTCAACTTGTCAAAAGTGTGTCTTTAATGCAAATCATGATGCCTGTATAACAAAATTCCTGAAAGAAGTGAATTCTCGTGCTAAGATTCAACCCAATAAGACTAGAAACAGTAACAAACCCGTAGATCCAACGAGTCATACTCAGAAACCTGATAGGAAGATCGTTACAGGACATAGTTTTTCTCCGAATAAGTCTTCCGCTGTGCATGAGAAAACAAACACTCCTAGATCTTACCTTAGGTGGATACCGACGGGTAGAATTTTTAACACTGCTGGTCTTAAGTGGGTTCCAACTGGAAAGACATTCACATCTAGCACAACAAAGGTTGATTGTGAACTCCCAAATGGTCAAGATGTGATTATATCACTAGTTTTATAATGCGATCAATTATCTAATGTCAGTGCAGGTACTCTTAACTTAAGTGCAGGTACATTTTGCAATCCTGAAAAGGAAAGACTCGGAGTTTGTTTGCTGAAAAAAGTGATATATCAGAAACCAAGGGTTCCAGGAATTTATGTATGATGAACAAGGACAATGGCTGTTGATTACTTCAGATCAACACCCGTGCTTCATGATAATGGTGTCTGTAGACAACACTTCAGGCCCCGCTTCTCAAAGAAAAGAAGAGTGTACGCTTCAGTGCGCTTTATCTTCAAAAGAAGAGAAATCTTCTTGTATCCTAAGTAAATACTTAAAATCATAAAAACACAAAAAGATTTTTTTATTTTTTTTTAAATTTTATAAAAACAAAAGAGAAAAATATAAAATCAGAAAAACCAAAAAGATTTTCATTTTATAAAACCTTTATAAAAACAAAATACAAAATTAAAAATGAGAAAAATACAAAAAGAAGTTTTTCAATGGCATGTATTTTGCAAACGATAATATTTACGTCCCTAGAAATGTCTTTCAATAAAGACACGTGGACATAAATAAAGTTCGTGCAAAAGTTCAAATGTTTTTCAAAACATGCCATATGGCTTGCTATTATTTCAGATAGCAACCCGGTCTTCATCTTAAAGGCAAGTATTTCAAAAAGAAATCTTGTCCTCACAACGGGAATTTATTCTCGGGCATGGTCTACTTTATGACCATGCAAAGGCTTGTGATTACTTTGCATCACAACCCGTGCTTCCTATATTCCATCAGTGTACGTCTCAGTGCGCTTATGTGTTAAAATAAGAGAAATCTTATTTTTTGTTGGTTAAAAAGTTGTCTTCATAATGAATCAGTGTTTTCAGTAATCACAAAAAGATTTTTCAAAGACAATTCGACTTCTCAAACAATGACAACAGCTCTTTAAATAGAAAACGGGTCATTATTTGAGGGGGAGAAATCGTCATCAAACAATCTTGTAAAATGGTCTTTCAAAATAAGTCATGAAATAATGGATAAAGTTTTGGCTAATGACGGATAACAATTTCAAAGGGGGTTAATTTATATTAACTTCAAGTGCTTTAGATGTCATTTGTTTAAATCTTTATGGACTTAGAGACTTAGTGAATTCAGGCTTTAAACTACAGACGATCAATATTGCCAACACCTCATAGTTTGTAAAAGACTTAGGAATGCTTGGAAATACTTTCATAGTTTTAAATGCCTTGAAGTTAATTCTCACGGAATAGATTTAAGCTTATCAATTCTTCAAACACAATCTCGAATATGTATGCGTATAAGGTTTTGCTGATTCCGACGTGTCGAAACCAGCAAGGGGGAAGGAGTAGATGTATACTTGATAGTGTCCTTAGCCTTCTTTTGAGGTTAGCTTCTTTTATCTTTTGAGGTTAGCTTCTTTTGATTTTGGCTGTGTTGAATCTTTTCGTGTGCACTATTTCAATCATGTTAGAGGAGACTCTCCTCCTTAGCCCAGTATGCATCATTTGAGTCCCCAGGGGGAAGTGTTAGGAGTATAATTATTTAAAATGTGAGAAAAGTTCTTTCTGATTCAATAAATGCTTCCTCAAACGGTCAATCCCTAAGCTTATTCTTAAAAGAAGTAGAAATATGTGATAAAAGAGGTTCACATAGGTATGATGTTTCCTTAAGTTAGTCAGTATTCTGCAGAAAGAAATGAGTACATTTAGGACTTAATTGACTTAGGTGTTTCCATTTCGACTACTTAAGAAGGAATAATTGTGATATCCGGGACTTAGTTGACTTTGGTGTTACAATTTATATCATGACTATCCTGAAGAGAGAAATGCGCTCATCCGGGACTTAATTGACTTTGGTGTTGCGGTTTCGAGTTAATTGTGCACTTCGGATATCTGGGCTTTATACATCAAGACTGCTTGATGCGGCTTGCAAGAAAGTTCTGAATCTACTCAAGAAAGGATTGCTGGTTTTGGGGGAAGCTAAGACAACTTCAACACCGACACACCAACCTCACAAGCTCAAGTTACATATGTATCTGAATCTGTTTTATCCTCGAAGTTTAATGCAAAGACTTTCATAACTTGGAAAGAAAGTTGAAGCAACGCTGAAGAGTGCTTGAACAGAGAAAGATCAGATTGACAACCTCTTGAAAGAAAGAAGGTTAATGAGGAGCTTAGAAAGTTCGTTGGTGGGAGATTGTACGAAGGAGACCTACGGCTGCATCAAAAGAAGAACCATATTGATTTCCGTATCATATGATGTTCTCATCATTCAGGTCCCCAAACCTCTGTAATATAAATCTTTGAATATATAAAGTGGTAGACATTAATATGTGATAATAAGAGTGCCTCGAGTACAAAAACTTTTTCAAGAATTTTCTTAGTAAATTTCCAAAATCTTCAAATTAATTGTACTCATCACTGTCTTATAAACCCGTCAAACATTTAGGGGAGCAATAATATGTTCCAATCGGCTTGAATAACTCATTTTGGTCCCGAACGGTTTAATCAATTAAAGCCAAAATTTATCATGGAATAACATTTTCGGATACGGGGAGAAAATTTGATTAACTGGACTTAAAGTATTACTGACAGAAGTGAACAAATAAAAAGACTCAATGCAACTCTCCAACACCTATCATGTATACGATAACGAACGATGCACATGTTTTAAGGTGAAGCTTTTAGTGATAATGAAAAAACTTCTCAAAGTGTAAACTTTGATATGTATATCAAACACTTTGATGAAAGTATTTCAATGTTTTTGGAAGGATCGTGATAAATACCCAAAAAATACCGACTCAAGTTCTTAAATTAATGAAGTTAATAAGGCTTTTAGGCTTAGGTTTTTAGATCCATGATCCAGCCAGAACCCGGAGGGATCTACCCAGGGATATCCACTAGTAGTGTAGAATCCTTAGTTATGATCAAAAAGGAGAAAAATTATGAGAATAGGGAATAGATGCCACTTAGAATGAGCTAAACACTGGGAACAAACCAACAAGGTTTGGTTATGCAGTCCTCGGTATTGCATTGAAGTGGTTTTGAAGAAAGAAAAAGAAATGTAAGGATAAAGGTGAAAAAAAAGAAGCCCTCCATACACTTAGGCAATACCGGTCAATACATAAGCTGTCAGAAACATCTTATGTATGTCTGACATATAAGACAGTCAATGGACCCAGTGACGCTATGCACAACCCCCTCCCAGCTACTCAAAGTCAGAAAGACCTTGTTTCAAAACTCACGGAGATACACTCATTTCTATTGACTATCTCACTCCGAGTTAGTTGATATTGAAAAGGTGGCACTCAGCTCCAGCCTCCGATCACTAAAATCAAAGTGCACTATTGAGTCTAGAGCCAAAAGAGATCATCCATAAATCTCATTAGGACACTTGTCAAATTATACTTGCTAATCACACAATGTGAATTACAAGATACATCTTAAAGTAGTCCTTCGCATTAACTTGTGATTTTTGCCAGAACATCAGAGTTAATCCCATACCACCAATAAGATGGAAATCCTGCTTGAGCCCAACATCAAACAATCTCATGGTAGGTAACCTTGTGCGAATTCTTTATGAATCAAACTTGTGACAACTGGAAAAGAAACTATGGTGCAATTCTATAAGACATCAAACTGTTCCAGGAAAATTGGATCAACGTTTTTAGTGATTTTTGAAATGATGAACACTCCCGGAGTGTCACAAAAACAATTGTGTAAGTGATACCACCGATTGATTTTCAAACCATTTACTATATCAATTACGTGAGATAGTAACTTCACTGGTGTCACTCTTATCGTGCTTCTGCTTTAGAACGTTACCGAATTGAGAACATGCTTAGTACGATGAATCTAATACTATGTGTTTAGAAAAGATTCATACTACAGCTGGAAAACCTGTCAAGAATATTCTTCTTAATTAAATCTATCTGAATCACAGGGTCCGATCCTCACAATCCGAAGGTTTCTCCAGACCAATCCTGTGGGCGAATACAAAGCATCTACCGTCCTCACCTTGCTGTATTTGCAGAACTATTTTATGCAGTCTATTTAAAAATGGTGGTGAGCCCTGGTTCCAAAGCTGTCTCACAGATCATAACCACATGCTCCATGACCCGAGCCGACAAACATAAAGTCATCATGAAAAGCTCAATACAATGTTTCAAGACTTATCCGCTACTCTTAGACCACACAATCTTTCTAGAAAGTTGTCGAAGATGTTAAAGTTTAAAGAAATTTTCAAGAAAGATGCAACATAACTTTCAAGAATGATATGCGTATGTCTGTCCAGAAGTTTTCGAATTCCACAAAATGGCAAAGATCAGATTTCGTCGAGATTGTGCTTGGTAGTTACTCCAGATGCTCAAGATCCACCATTTCAAATACAAGTACAAGGACCAAGCTCAATCCAAGAAGTCAATGAACACTTACAAACAAATTCACAAGAGAAAGTCAAGAGTAACGAGCTAAAACTAAGGTATAAAGCATAGTATCAAGGTTTAAAGTTATTGTAAATTGTAGTGACCCACCCTTCGGGGAGATAGTTTGAAAACACAAAAGTGTCGCCACTTTCCAAGTTGTAACTGTCAAGGAGATTCTTCTTAAATGAATCTACCAGATCACAGTTCGATTCCTTACCGGATTCGAAGGTTGTTACTCCCAACCAACACGGGTTGAAATGCAAAGCCATATTCGTCCCCTAGATTTATTGCTAACATGATTTTATTTCCAGATTCACTATACATATGGTCCCTTGGAGGTACCAGTTCCAACTGACTACACAAATTCATACCACATGCTCAAGACACCACTCTTACAAATATAAAGACATCATGAAAGCTCAAGTACATGTTTCAAGTCTTTCGCTAATCTGATACCGTATGTCTTTCTTGAAGTGACGAAGCATTAAAGTCAAAGAATTTCAAAGAAGTTTCCGTCACTCTGACACCGAATATTTTTCTCGAAGTAACGAAGTGTTAAAGTTAAAGAACTTCAAGAAAGTTGCATCATTAAAGCTTTTAAGCTATCAAATCAAGAAAGGTATGAGCATGTCGGTCCAAAAGTCACGAGTTCACAAGATGGCAAGGTTTACAAGATGGCGACAAGAGATTATGCTTGTTTGATAATCTCAAGGTGCTCAAGATCACATATTAACATACAATTCAAGATAAAGTAACAAGCTCAAGCCTAAAGTCAATGATCACTACGCAAAGAAGCAAGACAGAAGAATCAACTATTAATAAAAAAAGACTCAATATCAAGAGAATAAGCTTCAACGCTTAATGTGATCCAGGTCACAAAGGAGAGAATCTTTATATCACCCCTTAGGGGAGATTTGAGAGTTAGGAATACAGAAAGTGTTGAACATTTTATGAGATCTCAACTATCTTCCCATTAAGGGGGAGATTTTAGGAATTCAGTTTTTTAAGTAAAAGTGACCGATCATTATCGATCTCATACGAGCCTAATTAATAGTTAGTCAATTCAATGTAATATCAAAGTAAGTCTACCCGGTCCAGCATATAGAAAAGTCCCAAGGCAAGCCCATAGCAAAGCCCCGGTCCCCGACCATCTATGTAAGTATATTTACCATCTCCACACCTGGAGAGGGTGTTGGTTGTTCATTTCTCACATTACACTAATCTAATATTATCCTTTTTCTTTCTCTCTCTAAGTGTTCATCCAACCATCTCTTTCCCTCTCTAAAAACCCAAAGTGAATCCTATCATACATGTGTTAAAGATATTCTACATTGTAAAAGAAAAAGCTTTAAGAATGTAGAGCTTTTAGTAAGATTTTTTCATACCCGTTTCTTTACATTTCCTGAAAAAGGTAGTGCGTTGGGTAGACATCAATACCAATTTTCATCAGCAAGTTGAAGATCTCTTCTTATACTTGTTTCATGATGATCACCACTTCTTCTATCCCACCTATGGCTTTTATCTGCACTTCTCCATTAAACAGTTTTTCACCTTTTGCCAAATTAGCCCAGAATTGCTCAATACCATGCAGTATAGATTTTGGATTAACCATTAACGCAAATTTGATATGTAATTGTGTAACTACCCCCAAATTGGTCCGCACAAAGCTAGCGGAATATGAGTATCCGAGAGCGATAACATTATAGATCAATAGCACAAGATATGAGAACGACATCTAAAAGAGTCGTTTAAAATACAATACATTGGATTTATTGAAATTGTTTAATACAAAGCACAACGGCTTAAATTGTTCAACACTTGATAACAAAGATTTTAGATCATAACAATATCCCAACATGTAATGACTCCAAATCTTTAATGCAGACTCCCAAAATACCTAGCCTAATGTATCCTTAGCACCTCGTGCCTCATTGACCTGAGAAAAATTTGCTTAAAACGTCAACATAAAGTTGGTGAATTCATAGGTTTGTGTAAATGTAATGTAGGACTGTAAGATTTTCAAATGTATGATGATGCAACATATGCAAACATCACAAATGTAATTACGTTTCCCTAAGCTCATGACACTGAAGCTCGACGTATATGAATTGCAATATAAATTGCCTACATTGTCCGTGATGATGTTCTAACCCGCAACATCCGAATCCGACATGATATACATCTGTTGGTTCACTCCGTGACACCAGTGAGAGCTACTCACCGGGATGGGGATGTCAACCCCGAATAGATCTATTTATAACATTCGCGCTCAACAAAGTAATTGACAGTTCAAGATAATACTCAGAGGGTTTATATCGCTACTTGATGCAAACACTGGTAATCATGATAAAATGTACACTTACGTCCAATTTGTAAAACAAAGCATGTTTCTCACCCCAAAAGTTGTAAATCATTGATATAGTAAAACATGGGGCTATGAACTCACCTTGGTAAAGGTAGTGAATGAAATGAATCAAGTGAATGAATCGACAAGCGAAATCTGAGTGCAACCTAATTAAATATAGGTCGTATAAGTACCATGTACTTTGAATAACTAATACCACATATAATTCTATATAGTTTTACAAAATTTAACCACCTAAAAGTTTTGTTTTAATATTTATGGAAAATAAAACAAATTTAGATTCTTGCATTTGTAAAATAAATGTTCATGAATCCGTATTGTAAAAATATTAAAATTGTCCAACAATTATTCGTTTATGAAAAGTAATTGTTTTATCACCTTTAGATAATTATATAATAACATTATATAATTAGTTTAATTGATTTCACAAAAATAGTGCACAAGTATAAAATAGTGCATAAGGTTTTATAAACCTTATATCTTTTTCGTTTCAATTCCGTTTTGCATATTCTTTATATCCGTGGTTTCGTATTTGAATGATATATTAAAATATCATATTTTTGTAAATAAATAAGTAACGATGGAACAGTAACATTTAATCCATTTAATAAATTATATAAAACTACTTTTATATAATTAATTGTTGTAATATTAAAAATGTCATAATTTATTCGTTTTACATACGTTTAATACGTTCTTTATATGTATGGTTTCATATTTGAAAAATCTAATCAACCATTACATGTATTTGAATGATATATTAAAATATCATATTTGTAAATATTAAGTTACTGATGAACAGTAACATTTAATCCATTTAATAAATTATATAAAACTACTTTTATATAATTAATTGTTGTAATATTAAAAATGTCGTAATTTATTCGTTTTACCTCCGTTTAATACGTTCTTTATATGTATGGTTTCGTATTTGAAAAATCTAATCAACCATTACATGTATTATGTGTATTTTTACTGTTGTGAACAGTAACAGTGTGTATATATTTATAAAAATACTTTTTATAAATATTAATTGTTGAAATCGTATAAAAATCATATCTCATTCGTTTTAATTCGGTTTTTAGTGATTCTTTCGCCCACGTCTTCGTAATCAAAAGCTCTATCTAACAAAAATAATTTTCATCAGCTCACTATCGTGAACAGTAGCAGGTGTTTATAAAACTACTTTTATAAAGTTACTTTTGTTCACTTTATTACATAAACTTGAAAAAAGTCATAACTAATTCATTACCCATTGGATTTTCAAGTTTCTTACCTTTTTATAATCCTTATACAATCTACTTTTACAGAAAAATATCAAATGTTTAACTTAAATTCGAATTGTATTATTTTTATAACTTTCTTTTATAAAAATACTTTTATAATTGTAAATCTTGTAAACATCATAACTCCTTCGTTATTTATCGGATTTTCAAGTTTCTTATTGATTTAGAAAGCTAATAATATGTATTATTTTACAAAATTATAAAATAATTTTCCCCAGGTACTGTTTGCTACAGTAACTTCGGATTGTTTTTATAACTTTTAAATAACTTGTTTTTATGTGTTAATAACTTATATAAATTATCACAAGTCCTCTAATGTATATAATACACGTCTTATGTATATATTAAGTCCTCTACATTATGAGTAACATATCATGTTCATAAGGTCTAATAAAAATGGATTTACTCGTTTAATGTAAATCACATAAACATAAATTAAGTAATTTACCCCTAACTTAATAAATAATCAAATTATTTATCCCTTGCTTGTATATCCTAGTTCCTAATATGTTAACACCTTCTTAAACATCACAGTGATCGCGTAAAATGTAGTTCGATCATATTCATATGTTTAGACATTTTATAAACTTGAAAAATATTTCTAGGTGATGATATACACTACACGAAATATATGATGCATACATTGATGAAAATAACTAGATTATGGTAGTCGTAACATTCTTTTCACTAATAATCTTTTCTAATCGGCTCATTCGAATATCCATTTTATCTTTAAGACAAGCGGCGTGTTGTTGAAATTCAAAAGATTTAGAAGGTGTAGAAGTAGAAATAGAAGCATTCGTACTCACTCTTGGTTCAATTGCACGGCTTCTTGAATAACGAACCATGGATTTACTCTCAATAATGGCTAATCCATCACGAGGTACCTTATCTAGAAAATTGCCACCCGCGGCGGAGTCTAACATATCTTGATCATTGGTATTCAAAGAATTATAGAACGTATCAAGTTGATGTAATTCCGAGAAACCATGATGAGGACATTGACGAAGAAGCCCTATGAAACGTTCCCATGCTTCGTTGAAAGTTTCATTCAGTTTTTGGTAGAAAGTGGTGATTTCATTTCGAAGGTAAGTTGTTTTCGAAGGTGGAAAGAATTGGTTTATGAATTTCGAGACAAGATCATCCCACGTTAGAATCTATCGAGGTGGTTCCTTATCTAACCAAGTTCGGGCTTCACCTTGGAGAGAGAAAGGAAAAAGCAAAAGCTTAATCGTTGTATTTGGAACTTCGGGATGTCTAAACGTAGAAGTTGTAACACCCTCAAATCTGAGTATGCAGCGGAATGTTGAATATCCGAAGGCGTTACATTATTGGGTCAATAGCACAAGATCAGAGAACGACTACTAAACGTGTCGTTTGAAAAAGATACATTGGATTAACAAAATACTTGTTTGTTACATAAGCTCATGGCTTCAAATGGTTCAACAAAATAGATAAAGATTTCGGTTTATAACAATTGTCCCCAAAGTGTAATAAGACCCCAAATCTTAAGTGTTGACTCCTCAATTATTGACTCCCAATGTATCATCGCACCTCGTGCCTTATTGACCTGAAAAACATGCTTAAAACGTCAACATAAAGTTGGTGAATTCATAGGTTTATGTAAATCAATAGTAGGACCGCAAGATTTTTCAAGTGTATGATTAAGCAACAGATGCAAACATCATAAAAGTAATTACGTTTCCTAAGCTCATGACACCGAGGCTCGACGTATATGAATGCAATTATAAATTGCCAACTGGTGTCCGTGAATGATGTGCTAACCCTGCAACATCCCAAATTCGACATGGTATGCGTTCGTTCCCAGTGATAGCTAGTCACCCGAACGGGGAGTGTCAATCCCTAATAGATCTATCCATAACATTCGCGCCCGCACAATGTAATTCCCAACTACATCCATGCAATTAACAGTTCATGATCATGGACATAAAGGGGTTATGGTAACTTAGGCAAACACGTAATCATGGCATAAAATGTACACTTGCGTCCAGTTTGTAAAACAAAGCATGTTATCACCCCAAGGATGTAAATCATTTAAATAATTGTAAAGCATGGGGCTATGAACTCACCTTAGCCGGTAGTTCCCTGAATGATAACAAGTATCCAAGTAAGCAGTGAATCACACCGTTAAGTACCTAAGTAAGTACGGTCAAGTCTTAGTTTACATATTTAAACTAATGACTCATTGTATAAACTAAATCTCATTTTAAGTTTATATATACCGTGATCACTTGTGTAGTGATGCACAAGGTTATTGTATTTATACTTTCGATGGTTCTCGAGAAACGTGTAATCATTATTTAATAAATAATATAATTTATTAACTTGTTATTAAATCCGTTCGATGTCCGAATATCTTTAATGTTCGACCGACGTGTTAAGTGTTTTATTCATTTCACTTTGGTTCTAACATACCCTTAGGTTTCTAGTTATTACCCTTTTAGTCCCTAGGTTTGTAAATACGAAAAGAATGACAATACTAGTCCCTTAGGTTTCGGCATTTACGATTTTAGTCCTTTGACTTGCGAAAATTCTATTTTAGCTCCGAGTAAATCCCAACGAGTGGCATTTCTCTTTGTTAAGCTTGTTTAAGTTATAAACACCCAACCAAGAACACGTGCAGTTGGTTTGGCCTCTCTGGTCAGACCTCAGGGTCATTCCAAACCCATGGCAATTACAGTTCATTGGTCAGACCTCTAACTATTTTTGCATGTTTTTGCTTGGTGGACTTAAATCCGGTTACCTACTCAGACCTCGGACTTGAGGCATAAGATGAGAACTAAACATGCTCATGACATTATTATATGATTACTAATGTTATGACTGGTCTCGTAAATCTAAGAGTTGCATTAAATTCAATTAACGCTCGTCGCTTACCTCTTGCCCTACTTGTTTTCTCACTGGACAGACCTCTGGTTAATAAGTGGGAGTTCAAGTTGGATCTTAGTCTTAATTAGTAAATTAACTGGGTAGTTAATTCTATTAAGAATTTAATTATCAAAAATACTTAATTGAACTTTCTATGTTCTGATTAATTGTGTTATTACAACATAATTCGTAAACGAAAGTTTGTTTTCTTATAGAAGACAAACATAGTCTCTTTTCCTGGTAAGAAGAGTGAGACTTACTCCTATCTCTTCTCATTGGTTGACAATAATAAGATAGGGTTATAATTGAATTATTATCAATTATATTTAAACTCACTTTTAATCTTTCATTACCCTTTTTCGGTTCTGAAATCTTTGAAAGATAAATTACTTTGTGTAACTAGCGTACATTTTTTCTATAGCTACCAAAATAATGACATATTGCACTTGTCACGATGTATGAGTTTAAACCGCACGAGTAAAGAAAATTGCTAGTAGGTCTTCTAGGTAAATTTTCTTGGACTCAAATTATTCCTTAAAGTGCTAAATACCCTTGTGGCTATGCAGACGATTAAGGAGGAATTGCATGCTAAAATGTTCAAGTTAATCAAAGCCCGAATGGCTAGTCCCTTATCTACATAAGTAGAATATCATATACTCAGTTCAATACCTAAGTACTTGTAGGCATTTTGAGTGAATAGGAAAGTAAATAAATCGCTATTTGCTTTCTACTTGTAATGTAACACTTACAATATTGACAAATCCAGTGGGAGCTTTGCGTTTTACTACTGAAATGACATTCATGTTATGATGTCAAATTCAGTGGGAGCTACAAGATTCATTTCCTTGTTAGTTGCCCATATTATTTCTAGCTCGCTTTGAAATAATTCATTACTTTCCAAATATGAGCGACTGTAGTTTAAGGATAATTGCATTTTATTTTATAGATAACACGTTGCTTTTCCAATGTTGCTTTCCGAAACATTATCTATAGAATTATAATCCACAATTCCTTATTAAACGTTATGGTTCAAAATCTACTTGTAATATCTCTGATACTATCATATTTTTTATACTTTCGAGCGCGTGTCATATTGTATTAAATAATGTTGTCCCGTACACAAGTGGGAGAAATCTTAAGTGTGTGCAAGGAACAACATATAACGATATGATCATTGGTTTCTCTTGACCGCAAGGTAAGGAAGCTAATCATTTTATTAGGACTTAAACACACAAGATGTTTGTTGTCCTATTACAATTAAATGTCAAGATATAATAGTAAGCTACTTTAACATTTTGACTACATGTTTTAGTCAATAGACTTATGGTTAAATTATATAATAATAATTATGAAGTATGAAATTAACTTAAAATTACTATTGAACTCAAGAGTTTACGTTCATAATTACTTTAGTTAGAATAATTATGTTCTTGTTAAGACATAATTATAAAGTCCTTGAATTTATCAATGACTCATAACATAAGTAAGTAGTAAAATTGTTATGTCTTCTTGATTAACACATGAACAATAAGGTCCTTGAATTATTCAAAGACTCATAACGTATACTTGACATGTTCTGTTTTCTTGAAACACATGAACATAGAGTTATTGTACTATTCAAAGATATATACGTTATAGCATGCACTTGGTTTTAAAATACTTTGTATTCAATTTGGCTCGACCCAATTGGTGAGTATTTGATCCAAAGAAAATTAAGTTATCTAGGGAATTCTGATGGAGTCTCACAATTCCAATACTCATAGAATACCACATTATTATGGTATGTCTAATGTGTTGAAACAAACTATATTTATATTGTTTGATTTTTGATAACTTTAATTGCTCTACCTCTAAAATCGACCAAGGTTAGAATTTTACGTGTGTCATGGATACACTCAATAAAGTTTCAACCTAGAAGGTATTCAAGACATAATCTATTTACGGATTGGGATAAATCCCATTATGTCTTGATTAAAGTTTTGAAATTTGTTAATATCTTATAAAGCATATTATTAACAAGCTAGAGATGAGAACTACAAAATGTATTTTGTTGTCCCAATCAAGAACAATTTATTGTTGCTTAAATACTTAGTATTTAGAGAAGTATCTCTTCTTACAAAAAGTAAGTGGGAGCATCTATAGATCTTGAAGAACAAAATACATAACCTTTTGAATTCACTTGCTCATGTCATACTAAGGTTAAACATGAAAATGTCGAACCAAAATATAATGTAACTCTCATTCGTAAATCCGTGAGGATACCTCATCAATGGAATGATATTTTAATATCAATGCTGAGGAATATAAGTTAGAGGGTCATATTAAACCTATTAACTAATAAGATGAATTATCACATCTTGAATCTGATAAATATCTTAGAACTATGGATGACAAGATGCAGTCCTTAAAAGGCAATCAAAGTTTTAAGTTTGATTGAACTTTCACCAAACAGTAAAATGTGAGGTTAAAATAAGTTTCTTTTGTAGAAAGGCTCATAAGGACAAAAAGTCCTTAAAAAGAACAATCTTTCTTTTCTGCACATATTAAATCTTACTTAAGCAATTGACTGTGATTAAATCTTTCTTTTCTACACGCATTAATTATATAAAGATAACTAATTGTCATACAGGTTTTCTTGAATCTGACATATGGTGAATTAAGGATCATAACTCTTTCCTTAATGATTACCTTGCGAGGACGATGTGTAATCAAAAGGGTTATGAGTCTATATTTAGAATATGACAATTAAGTTTTATAACTCTTTTCTTTATGATTACCTTTTGCGAGGACGGTGTGTAATCAAAAGGTTATGAGTTTAAAATAATCTTTATAAAGTATACAAGATAATAGAATCCAAGTGTGGATTAGATCATGCATCTAGGAGCTGAGATCTTAAGTTTAATTACAATATGATTTTTGATTAAATTAAGATAACTCCCGAGTACATCTGACATCAAGTGGGAGCACTATGTTTTTTCCTTAAAATTCATATGTTGTGTAACATATTGAAAGCATCATTCCATCTAAGCTAGATGTTAATCCTTGAGATTGGAATGAAACTTCACTTGGAAATTTTAGGAAATTAAACAAACGACCTTGGAAAAAATGTTTAATGAAATAAACATATGCGGAAATTAAGTCCAACACAATGCAATACATCCTTGAAGCGAGTCTTAAATGATATATTTCACTTGAGATAATTTAATACATGGATGGAAACCTTGTGTTTTAACAAAGGATTCATCATGTATATCTTATATTGTGTATGAGACTGGTTGTTACTTTAATCTTACTTAAGCAATTGACTGTGATTAAATCTTTCTTTTCTACACGCATTAATTATATAAAGATAACTAATTGTCATACAGGTTTTCTTGAATCTGACATATGGTGAATTAAGGATCATAACGTTTTCTTTAATGATTACCTTGCGAGGACGA
>BQNB010095904.1:1985-23644 GCA_026074375.1 Tanacetum coccineum
CAGTTGAAACACTCCACCTTGGACTTGTCAAACCCAATTCTTTCTTTGTTGTCCATGTCCAGCTTCCTTCTAATATTCTTTAGAAATCTTCTTTCCCTCATAGTCATCATAGCAATGTTCCACCTCAAATCCATCTCTTCTAGATCATTAGGATTGATTTGTTGTAGATCTTCATTATCTAGCTGTGGAATACTTGGTTGGTTAGCAAAAAAGGAATAAATCACATCATCACTTAAATTTTCAACAGTTGTTGAGCTATCAGCAACACCTTGAGTGCTAGCATTATTAACACCTTAAGCAGTATTAACTGCTCTAGTTTCACTGTTAGTTGAAAAGGTCATCCAAACTCAATATCTTAATCTCTGGTTTGTTCCTCTACACAATAGTATGCATAGTCCATTCTTGTGACAAACTTCTCAAGAACTTCTCATTGATGTTTTCTTGAGGGATAACTTCACCATGCATCTCCAGTTGACTAATTAGCTTTTGAAGCCTTTCATAAGTTTGCTCAATCACTTATGTGTTGGATGCAACAAAGTTTTCATATTGCTGCTTCAGAAGATTTTTCTGTGTTTTCTTTGTAGCAGTATTACCTCCGAATCTGTTCTCAATAGCCTGCATTAGCGTCTTAGTATCCTTGTATGAGTTGAACTTTAATTGATTCTCATTAGGTAAAGCCATTAACAAAGTGCTTCTTGCCTTCAACTCTGCCCTTCTTTGTGCCT
This sequence comes from Tanacetum coccineum, assembly GCA_026074375.1. Taxonomy (NCBI): domain Eukaryota; kingdom Viridiplantae; phylum Streptophyta; class Magnoliopsida; order Asterales; family Asteraceae; genus Tanacetum; species Tanacetum coccineum. The sequence continues at coordinate 2,711 of BQNB010095904.1, forward strand.
TCTCATCAACACTTGTAGGAGGGATAACAGTTTCCTTACCATCAACAGTTTTTGTTACTATGGGTGCATTACCATTTTCTATGACCTCCCATAGAGTGTAATCAATGCACTATAGGTACTGCTCCATCCTCATCTTCTAGAGATCATACTCACCAGGTTGGAGTACGGGTAGCTTGATGGTTTGAGTAGATTGAGAATCCATTGCTTCTTAAAAAAGTAGATCTTGTGTGTAGTAAAGGTTTTTCTTATTCAAAGCTTCGCACAAGCTCTGATACCACTTGTTGATCCCAATAGAATAAATCTTGCTTAGCTTGTATAAGGCTAAGTTGTATTGAATAAATCCAAAACAACTATGATAGAAACTTTGATTGGGAATATCAAAGACAATGTGAAATCTAGTCAATGATACTAAGAAGAATTTCAATGAAACAATAATGAATAAAATCAATAACAAATAATTTACCAAACTTTCAGCCTCAATATAAAATGAACACTCTTAATAGTCTTAGGGTTACAAAACCTTGAAGCTATATCGATATCAAAACAAACGATTTCTAGATCTCTAACTCTATGCCCTAGGACCTCCTTTTATACACCAAGGAGTCCTAACCGGCTTATAATATTTTTCTAAGTTATCATGATCTTCTAAACAAATAACTTATACGTATCTTTAACAAAAATATCTCATACTTATCACATAAGCAATCTTTATCTTTTCTTCTGTCTTTATCCATCCATTGACAGTAGAAACTCTTTTAGCAGTCTTAATCTTTTCAGCAGTTGTAACTTTGTACCAGAAGCATTAACTATGTACAAGCAGTAGTAACTACTTAGAATATTTTCTTCAATCTTCACCAACAGTACTAATTTTACTCTAGCAGTACTAACATATACTAGCAGTACTAAGTTACACTAGTAGTAGTAACTTTCTACTAACAGTTGTAACCTCATGCAGTCTTTATACTAGAAGTATTAACTTCAACTGAGCCGTCTTAACTTTGTACTCACAGTACTAATATATACTAACAGTAGTAACTGTGAACTAACAGTATTAACTTTATACTAGCAGCACTAACTACTTAGCATATGTTTCATCAAAGTTAATGAGCCAGTAGTAACTTCCAAACAGCATCAAGAGGCTTTTAATCCTAACAATCCTCCCCTAAACTTGATATTTATCTTCAAAATCATCAAGTTTCTTCATTAAAATCTTCATAATGACCAGGAGGATGCTTCCAAACACTTCACTATTTATTGAGTTATTTTGTCATAAGCTTACTTCACTATTTATTGAGTTATTTTGTCATAAGCTTAAGAAGCTTATAACACATTTCATTCCAATAGTCAGCTTGCAGCTTCTTATTTAGCATATCAGTGATTGTTGCAGGTGTAAGGGGATATCTCTTCTCAACTAGCATATAGACATGCATATCTTCAAACCTCACAAAGTGTATCCCACAGGAATCATATAGCCTCCAAAGCAATACTTTCTTTCCTTGTAAATTCCTCCATATTAGATCTTCTACATGATGTTTAAACATAGTCTTTAGATCACCCCATAGCACTCTTTCATAGCCTTCTTCTGGCCTTGTATTCCCATGCTTAGCTTTAACCAACTTCCATAGATTTTCCAAGTCTTCTCTGTCAAACTCTTTGAGCAGTTGACTAAACAATAAGTATGTCTTGGCACTTCCATCAGCTCTCATTATTTCATAATAGCCATTCCTTCCTTTTCTATGAATCTGGAAATTACAATGGGGACAGGCTTGGTAGCTAAAGGTATATTCATCAATTCCACTTCATCATCTTGGACAATCTCAAAGCATTGTTTAAGATCTTCTTTCTCTTTATCATCTTCCATTTTCTGTTTCTTTGCTACCTCTTGTTCTAGCTCTTCTCCTGCTCTCTTAGAACTACTTTCTTGTGCCATCTCTTCTTCAGCTTTCTTTGAGCTCTCTTTCACCAACTCAGTATCCATATCAACAAACATGTTTACCCTTGTCATGGCTTTATCAAATAACTTCTGAATTTTTACAAATGACTTATTCTTCAATTGGCTTTGCTTGTAACCAGCCATGTTTTTCAGATAAGTTGACATTTTACTTTTATTTTGTGCTTTAGTTGGTGGCTTTTTCCTCTTTTCTTGAGCTCTTAATGCTGCAAAGTGTTTCTTTCTCTTTTTCAAGATTCTACAACCCCCCCCCCGCCCACACCCCCCCACCGGGGGGGGGGGGGGGGGGGCAAATCTTGCCCTTCTCTTACTCTGTGAATTTTCTTCTTGCTTTCTTGCTTGTAATCTTTTAGCTAATAACCTATCAGCCTCTATCATTGCTTGCACATTATCCCATGAAATGTTGGCTTCTTCAACTTTCTCCCCCTTCTCTCTTGCAAGTCTTGCTTGTTCTTCTTCTTTAGCTTGTAGCTTGAAAGAAAGTTCTTCATCAAGTCTTATTGGTTCTTTCATATTTAAAGGCTTCTCAGGTTCAATCATCTTAGCTTTGCCTTTATCCTTGATGTTTGAAGGTATTGGTGTTAGTGTTGGTCTTGTTGTAGATTCATCAGGGTATCTAAAATTGTACCTACACTGGCTATTGTACCACAATTTTAGGTTTTGCACTCCTTAATTCAGCCAATGCTTGAGCTAAAGTGAGATCAACTTCAGTGATAGCAGTTGTTGTTGTAGTGGTAGCAACACTAACTTCAACACTAGCAGTAGTAACTACTTCACCAGCAGTAGCAATTGGATCATCAGTACTAACCTCCTTCTTAACCATATCTTGTCCTGCAAACACTTCTTCACCATCAAGAATTATTGTGTCAAACACTAAATCATCACCATATCTCCCCTGAGTCTCATCAACCAAAGTAACCTCTGCATCTTTGTCAATGTCATCTATTTTCCTCCCCTGTTTAGATGCATCCTCCTGATCACCCAAACCTTCATCTTCAGAGGAAACAACTTGTGCAGATCTACCAACCTTGAATAGTCTTTTGAGCTTGTGAGTTCTTGACCCTCCTTTCTTCTCTAACCTCTTGACTCTCAACTTCAAACTTAAAATGTCCTATGCTTGAGCAGTCTTAGTATTTTCTAGGTCAAGGACTCTTTATTTCAATTTGGTACAAATTTCCATCAAATCATTGAGTTTCAGACTATCCTCGCCACTAAGCAGTGGATATTGGAATGTATAGGTACATTTTCCTCATTGGCATCCTCATATGCTATAGGCTTTGTAGGACTACTAGATTGAGGAATCTTAGTGTCTTTTCTTTTTGGTTTCCTTGGTTTTTGATTCTTTTGGGGTTTAGATGTTGATGGTTAAGTAATAATGGGTGTGTGATGGAGATCAGTAGGGATTTAGCGTTTAGCTGAACCTTCACTCCATTCTTTCTCTTTGAACTTAGAACTAAAAAAAATTTACATCATGGTTGAAAATAAGGGTGTAACTGCTCCAAGATCCTTTCCCTTTCCCAAACCTTTCATATTACCAAATACCTTCTTTGTGTGAGAGGGTGTAACAAAAATTTCATCACGAGTAGACGTATACCAACTTGTTTATCCAGAAAGACTTGCACAAACCTTGGATACATTAGAAATTTGACACTACTATCCATATTCTTCACCATACTTTCAAAGATATACTTAGAAAAGTTGAATTTCTGGTTTGTGGCTAAGTAGATTATTGCAGAGGCCATAGTGCTACTAAATTCGTTCCATGCAGTAGACTTAGCACTTAGGCTTTGTAGAATAGTGTGAATCAAAAACTTCATTTGAGGAGAGAAGAAAGCTTTATAGAATGTAAGTTTTTGAGAAGGTTTTTCATACCTCATTAAAGCAAGTTGCTCAAAAATATCAACATTGGGTAGACATTCAATTCCTTTAACATCTTCCAATTGAAGATCTCTTCTTACACTTGTCTCAGTGATGATCACTTTCTTCCCGTCCACTAGGACTTGTAATTGAACTTCTCCAATAGCAGTTTTCACCTTTGCAGTAGCCCAAAACTGCTCAATACATGAAGTATAGATTGTAGGATTAACCATTAACGCATATTTGATAGGATTTGCATTCAATAAATCCTTAATTTGCTTAAACCCTTCACTTTCAGTGGGTTTCGCCAAGAAAGCGACCATGTTGTGTGAATCAGCAAGCTTTAGAGCAGACATTGTTATGAGTTTTGATGATTAACGATAAAATTGAGTTAGGGTTTATGATTAGAGAGTATATCAAAGATTGAAATCAAGTAAAAGATTGAATGAAACCCTTAATCGAAGTATTTATATAAATACCCTCAACAACATTAACGTTCGATAGCAAAGTAAGTTATAGCCAAACAGCATTAAACTTTTAACGGCAAGTTAAGTAACCCGCATTATAACTCAGCAGTAATGTTAAGCCTAACACTTAACTTTCCAGATAACAGTAGCAATATTATGCTAGCAGCATTAACTTATACCTGAAGTATTAAGTTTATGCCTAGCAGCATTAACCATATTTCTCATAATTCTTTTAGCTTACAATTTTCTCTGTTTGTTTTTGATTTTTCTCAATTCTTTTAGCTCATAATTCTCTCTGTCTATTTTTGATTTCTCTCAATTCTTTTAGCTCACAATTCTCTCTGTCTGTTTTTGATTTCTCTCAATTCTTTTAGCTCACAATTCTCTCTGTCTGTTTTTGATTTCTCTCAATTCTTTTAGCTCACAATTCTCTCTGTCTGTTTTTGATTTCTCTTAATTCTTTTAGCTCATAATTCTCTCTGTCTGTTTTTGATTTCTCTCAATTCTTTTAGCTTATAATTCTTTCTGTCTGTTTTTGATTTCTCTCAATTCTTTTAGCTCACAATTCTGTCTGTCTGTTTTTGTCACACATCTCTCTTTTTGTTTTTCAACTCACAACTTCTCTCAATTCTTTTTCCCATTAAATTACTCTGTCTGTTTTTATCACACATCTCTTTTTCTGTTTCTAATCTCACTAATTCTCTCTATTCTTTTACCTCACTATTTTCTTAATCGAGACTTTAAAGATTTAGCAATCCAATACTAGCAATCAAATACTGAAATCTACTTACATCAAATGCTTTTGTAAGCAAATCTGCAACATTCTTGTTAGTATGAATCTTGATCAATTGAATTAGCTTCTTTTCATTGGAATCTCTAATAAAGTGATGTCTAATCTTAATGTGCTTTGTTTTTGAGTGAAAAACAGGGTTCTTAACTATGCATATAGTACTCTCATTATCAATATAGATCTTTGTATGCATAAAATTATACCCATAATCAAGCAATTGATTTTGAATCCAAAGCACTTGTCTACAGTAATTGGAAGTAGCTATATACTAAGCTTCGGTTGTGGAATTAGCAACCACAGTCTGCTTCTTGCATTGCCATGAAATCAATCTGCATCCTAGGAATTGACAACCTGCTATTGTGGACTTCCTATCTAAGCTTGCTTATGTATAGTCACTTTCAGTATATGCCACCAAATCAAAAGGGAAATCATTAGGAAACCAAAGGCCTAATTTAAGTTGACCTCTAAGATAATTAAAAATTCTTTTCACAGCATGAAGATGTGACACTTTAGAGTTAACTTGGAATCTGACACATACATATACAGCAAACATTATTTCTGGTCTTGATGAAGCTAAGATTCACAATGAGCCAATCTTTAATTATACATGTTTCATCTTTGTTTCACCCATCTTGCATCTTTGATTCATAGGCTATATGGTTTCTATGGGTGTGCTTGTGTTTTGACAATCAAAATTTCTTTAATCTCAGTCAAATACTTGTCTTGGCTTTATAAAAATCCCATCTTCTTCATACTTTACTGCTGTCCTTAGGAATAATGGAGATCGCACATAGAACTACTGAAACTTCTTATGCTTCATCTTCTCAAAACTCTTACTTAATGACTTCTTTGTAGAGTAAATATGATATCTTCTATATATACTTGAACTAAGGATACATCACCTTTGTCCTTTTGATAAACAAAGTCTTGTCAATCTTTCCTCTCTGAAAACCTATGTCCATCAAATACGTTGACAAGGTTTCATACCAAGCGCTGGGTGCTTGAGGCGTCCATATGTACCTTTTCTACTTTGTTTACTCTATTAATGATGTCTGGATCTTCAAATCCTCGGTGGTTGACAAACATAGACTTCCTCTTCCAATTTACCATAAGAAAAGCACTCTTGACATCCATATGGTATACCACAAAGTCTTTAAATGAGGCATAGGGCTAAGAAAAGCATAAATTGACTTCAATTCTGGCAACAGGAGCTAAATATCCTCATCATAATCAAATTCCTTTTTCTTGTGTGTACCCTTTTGACACCAATATTGCTTTATTATTAATTCTTTATTCCTCTTTCATCCTTTTTGTTTCTAAGAACCTTTTAGTTCCTATTGCTCTATTCCATTATGTACTTTACCAATGTCTAAACTTCTTATAGCTTAATATTGTAAAAGCTCTTTCTGATAGCCTCTATCAGGCTTGGATCCTTTAGTGCTTGAACTACCTTTTTGGGTTCTTCTTATGATAAAAAGCAAGTAAACAATCAATTTTGAAAGTCTTTATGGTTGGTCCTCTGCTGTACTGAACTAAACATAGCATGTTCAGTCACACTCTTTGTCATCCTTCTGGTATGAGGTGCTGAATGTATATCTCCAATGATTTGTTCAACTGGATGATCCTTATGAATTCTGGTAGTTAGAATAGAACTAACAGGGATATGTGTATCCAAATGAGTCATGTCAGCTCTGACCATCATCTTCAGCGTCATAAATTGCTATTTCTTCATATAGGTATATTTGGTCATCAGCACATCCATTAGACTTTATAAATATCATCAACTACATTATCCTCTATGCTAGCAGCATTAACAGGTTGGACTACATATAACAACGGATTTTCATCAATGTAAATTTTCCATCTATTAAATTAGATGCATTGTAATATCCATCTATTAAATTAGATGCACTTTATATACCACCTTTTTACAGGGAAATTTTTGCTTTATCTCATTATGCAACGTAACTTGCATCTCTAAAGTAAACGAGCTCACGCAACCTTACTTTTCATTCTCTTTTATACATTGTTTACATAGGTAAATATCCTATTATGTCAAAGTATATATCTTAATATCATTTTACCAAGTACATTATCCATTTAACGTACTTTTCAAAACGTTTACTATCAAAACAGCATAAACACATAACGTTTATATCAAAACCCTAATTATATGTAATGTATACATATAAAATGAATGTACAAGCCTTTAAAGCATATGTGCAAGTATCAATACACAACATTTGAATATCTTTTCCCTCCTGAATCAAGTTATAACTTTCTAAAGCTCAATGTACAAGTCAATAATACAAGAAAGTCAAACTAGGTCATTTTACATCCTAATCACTTAGTTTCTAAAACCAAACACTTTAAAATAAGGTTACAAGCACTTAATGATGATCCTAAACCCTAACTTAAACCCTATTCACTTTAAAACCCTAATCAAAAACCTTAAACCCTAAACAAAACCCTAAAAAATCTAATTTTATTTTAAAACCCTAAACATTAAAACTAAACCCTAAAACTTAATCCTAAACCCTAAACCTTAATCCTAACACTAATCTTAAACCTTAATCTATCCTAAACCCTAAGCCTAACTCAATATAAAAGTCCAAAACCCTAGACTAGCCCGATTCCTATTTTCACACAGTTTAAACAAATTTTTAAACCAAGCACCCATCCATACGCACCTCTCCCACTATTATGACTATCTACTATCAGTCTATGCTACTTACATGCATCTCCATTTCAACCTCTTGGCACCAAGCTTGTACATCACAACACCTTTTCACTCCATTCTGACGAACCCCCCAAAACCCATCCCTTGCTTAGCTAGTCTTCTAACTCTCTATGTCACACACTAGCTCTTACCTTGTCTTCCCTAGCAGCCTTAGTCATCACACCTTGTGGTCCCTTACTCTTGCTAACATTTGGCCTCCAAGGATTAATAAGGCTATAAATAGTCTAACCCTTTACAATTCAATCTCAACCCCAAAATCAAAACATAAAATACAACAATGAAGTTCTTAAAGAACAGCCAAGTAGGAATCAAGAGAGCCACCAAGACAGAAGTGAAGCCAAGAAATCAAGAAGAAAGAGCCACGAGGTTGTTTTCTAGGCGTGCGAACATAAAAACCCCATTTTGACCCATCTTCAAAGTTGTAAGCCTAATTCTTGTTCAAATCAGCTAAATTTTTGTTATGAATCTTTAATAAGTATAATATGATCATGTTCTAAACACTTGTTATAGGCTTTAGCTCAAAAACCAATGGTTTGTTAATTTTTTGTTTCTAAAACCTAACGAGCCATAAGAAACCCTAATTAGCCATTTTTGTGAAATCTACAAGCTAATTTCACAAGCTATTTTAATAAGCTACTTTTATAAGATCATTGAACATTTCTATAAACTTTTTATCAAGTCTTAAAAGCTTAAACACGTTGGATTAATTTTTCGAACCTAAACGACCCATTTTGTCATTTTAAGCTCGTAAACCCTTTTCATAAGCTATAAGCTCGTAAAAGCTGTTTATCCTAACCTATTTTAGCTTTGTTAATAAACCTATAACATAAAATCTCTTTTGAAATCCTAAAAATAAGCTTGCATGGAATTTGGACTTGTTTTGCAAATTATTTTCATGCAAGGGGTATATATTGTAACTTTTGGAAAATATTAACTACAAGGGCCATTTCTGTAATTATTCTAAAGTTATAACTATAAGGACCTATTTTGCCAAGTTTCAAAGTTAAAGGTTTAAATTATATATACTTTATATATAAAGGACTAAAGTTGTAAAAGTTTATAAACCAAGGGTATATATTGCCAATTTTGCAAACTTAAAAATATAAAATATAATATTTTTATATAAATTATAAAAATATATATTAATATTATAAAACTCAATTTTATTAAAACCCGATACATTTGTCGTTATTAATCAAACGATCGACGCATTATAAATCAATTACGTTATATATTTAACGTAATTTATCATCAACTAACTTTTGAAGAAACTTAAAATCTTATCGTATCACGTTACTAGGGGATTTCATATGAAAAGTTTCATTTGAGTTTTCGTTTTGACGAGTTTGTTGGGTTTACGATTTAAAGTGCACTGGCTCTCAAAACGATTACTACATGGCCTCTGAATTTGATAGACCGAACTGTGATACAATATTCCATATTTAATAAACAAAAGATATACGTTAAACTTTATGAAGTTTAGAAAACCTAAGATATACACACTAAGGGACTTTGTTAATGTTTATTCTTTTTATTTTTGACATATCACCTGGTTGCGTTCGAAGCCGTTACTTTCATTGATATACTTTTGCCATCATCAGATTTTCCCTATACTGTTAAGGTGTAGCTTTAGCCTTACTTTTAAAATTTCTATTTCTTAAAACTAGGAGGGGGGAAACATGCTTTAAACACATGAATACATGTTTTTTCTAAATTGCTATTGTATCCTGATAAATTATTGCATCTGTTGTCTAAGTATATTTATAACCAAAAGACCCCACCATCATGTACTTAATCACTTACGAAGTGGAAATGTGAATATTGTGAAATAGGCCTATTAGGATTGTCGAATCCCATTTGTGTTAGCAGGGGATAGGTAACCATAACGCACCTATATTTGAAATTTCATAGGTATATGGCAATTAACCTACACGGGGGCCTTTATTCTTTATATATAATCTTATTGATATATACACTAGGTCAGTTTGGGGCATGAGCTTAGACACAATAATACTGTTTTCCATAATAATTGTACTCATTGCAATTGTTACACTTATGGGTGTATAAACAACGTAACTCACTCTTATGATGACTTGTATTCACACTATTTATTATAAAACCTAGAATTTTCACTTAACCATTGTGTTGACCTTTTTTAACAAGTTTAATCTTCAGGAACTGAACATCTTATGGCACGGAGTGTGCACGACTTGATGTGACTAAATGTTATCATTCAAACTTTATGTTTTCATGTAGATTTTGGGACCTATGTTTGTAAAAACTCTGATGAAATAATGAATGATAACTTATCTTTTAAAAACGTCTCTTTCGAGTCGTTTTCTTGATTAGACTGTATGTTCTATGAAATATTACCCCTGTTCGCTTCCGCTGCTATATTGTTCAAAAAATAGGGGGTGTTATAGATTGGTATCAGAAGCCACGATTATAGAGAAACGTGGTTAAAACCATTTACACTATAATACTTTTCTTTTTCCATCCAAGAAAGTCCTCTATGCCACTACATCTCCTGAATAGTATGTAAAGATACATAACTATTATACTATTATATAAATAACTTATGTTATTTACTACTGGGTTTTAATAGAGTGATGTCTTCTCTCAACCATCCTACTTCCGATATTGAGGATGCTTTTCCTCCAACTTTCCGGATTCACTAGGAAAAACTTATTCTAGCTCTTTAAATAAATCATTTGGTGTAGTTCCAATAGTTTCCCTAACTCTTTCACTTTTTCATGATGACCCCTTTATGAAGGTCATGCATGCATACTATGCTAAAGAATCACCTATTCCACCACCAACTATTATGCCTCCATCTCCAATGTTTAATCCTCTAGAATTCTTTCTTCCTGAGGAATTATTGCCACTTAAGAAATGAGGTCGTGACCGATCATCCTCCTCTACTTCTGCCCTACCGCAAGCATTTGAGATAGGAGAAAGCTCTCATAAGACAAGTCTGGAATGTCACGAGGAGCAAATTGAGGAAATTTTTAATCACCTAGATGAACTCTCTCTCGACCGCATTAAGCACATAAAAGACAAAATAGAAGGTCTCAGAAATGGCCGGGTGATCATACAACAAGATCTTGACAATCTGGAAGCTAAACTCCAAGAGTCTCGTACTCAAATTGCTAAACTTCAAAGAAAGCAATTGGGAAATAATAGCAAGATTGCGCTGGCTCACTTCAAGATTGCTAATCTAGAACAAACCATCAAAGATATCCCAGTCCGTCACCAAGCAGACAAGGAAAGTCTTCTGAATGCAATCTATGAATCCAAGAACAGCCAGGAAGGACCATCAGACTACTAGATTAGATACTAGTTATAGCTTTTGACTGTGCCAAATATATTTTGTTTTTGCATTTTGTATTATGCAGGAAGTGGATATCATCAAAAAGACAGAAAACCAAGCCAAAATGACAAAACTGAGCATGGAAATAGGAAAAGACTAATGCAAAAACAAGCCAAAGTTCCAAAAATGGCCAAAGTCAGAGTCAATAACAGAAGATTCAGCAGTCAAACACGGAGCCGGAACTGAAGAATACTATTGGATGAAAATCTTAAACCCATCCTGATGGGCCGGAAAGCCCAATAGGTAAGTATAACTAAACAAAGACCTGTGAAGACCAAATGGGCCCTCAATCAATTTAACAACAAGCCCATTTGTGTGCAATTGACAAAGACAGTGAATGACCACCACTTTTTTTTTTTTTGAAAAGTGCCCCCCAATCCTAGCCCAGTTACAGCCAATCTCCCATTGTACACACACAAAAACCCACTTCATAACCTTATTGGGCTTGAAAAAGCCCAATAACTTAAGCCTAAACCTTATTTAGGGCCCAGAACAAACACTCAATTAGGGCCATACAACCCTACACACCCAATGTGGCCCAATACATAAAACCCAAGCCCATTACTGGCCCAATAACCTTTTACAAACCTTATGGAAACAGAAATGTCATTTTTAAAAAATACAGTTTTATAAAAAAAAATGGTGAGAATAGATGTGGAGGGACAAAAACTGCCAAATAGGCAATTCTTTTGTTATGATAAAGGCAAGCTGTATTGCAATTTCCCAGAACCCTTCTTTATTTCTGCTGTTACAAAACAAAGGCCATTATAGCAATTACCCAACTCTTTTTAATTCTTTGTTATAAAACGACAAGGACCATATTGGTCACTTTCTAAAAAAAAACCTTTGTTAAAACTGAAAAAAAAACGCCGGCTGAAATAAATGACAAGAGAATGAAAGATGGGGGGGCACTTTTGCCTCTTCCCCAAGGTTAATTCGTCTTAAAAACCTCAACCAACCCCGAACCCTCCCCACTTAACCACGAGGCCAAATCCCATACAAGGAGCCAACACCATGGTTTCTAGGCAAACCACCTCCCTAGTACACCCACCAGCTCACCCATACCCGTTCCCACTTACCCATTAAACCACCTAATAACCCTTCCACTTGGTATTTTCACACAACCCGAAGACGCCCCATCAATGGCTGAGAAAGCTATAATGCCAATAAATAGGGCTAGAGGATCGCTATGGGAAAGTATGGAACACACACTAGCAAGCTCAACCCAATCCAATAGAAGGCTGAGAGCCTCTTAAAAGAAGAGAGAAACAAGCCGAAGTCAATCATCCTGTTTTAAACCTTTTTAGTGTAAAAATTTATTAAGTTTGCTTTAGATTATTAGTATTCATTTATTTAAAGCTTAATGTTGTAAATATTTTCAGCATTTAAATAAAAGTTAAGGAGTTTTTTTTTGAAATAATGCATTTGTTAAAAAATTCGCAAGTATAGATTAAAAGATAGCCTTTAAACCTGTTTAATCTTACACCACCATGTGTAAGAGGATGTTAAGCTCTAGTATTATATATTGGAGCTTGTCTTCCCCCTTTATTTTCTTTTAAAAAAAGCTAAAAAAATCCATTATTATAATATTAAGGGAGTGTTTTGGTTTAACCCCAAAATGTCCAAATTTGGTTTGGTATGGGTCACAAACACACAATGCCAACTTTGGCTGAGTGTGTGGGGTTTATTAGGCAGTTTAAATCACAACTTTTAGTGTCAAAATAAGTTTTTGAGCCCCTTTTGTATTCTGTCAAAATTTGAATAAGCCAAATTGAGCTTAAGTGCTCAAGCTGCATTATGCAGCTTAAGCACATTGTTTTTGTGCCTATTTTGGTTTGTTTGTTTCTAGCTCTTTTCAAAACCCCTTGTTCTGTCCCTTATGATTTGACCAAGAAGTAGTCAAAGGGTGGTATGCATTTTCTATAAAAACCTTTGACTTAGATCTTTATTAATCAGCATTTTAAATTAGGCCTTAATCCCCACACCTTTGGAAATAAAGCTCATATTCCACCATGAGTTTATCTGTTTGGATTTTGTTTTTTGTCCAAAAGCTCCTATAAGTGCTTATTGCATAAGCCAAAATAAGCCCTTAAGCTCACTGCCTAGCTTCCCCTGGTGCTAGAGTACCTAAATTCCATCACACCCACTTTTCTAGCTTATTTCATAACTAAGCTCTAGGATTTTATTACTATCTTAATATAGCTTAATAGAATCCCTTTAAAGGTCCCCAAAATCTTATAGCTTATCTCCCTTATATAGTTTAGCTTATCCTAGAGCTTTAAAAGTAGGCTTTTATTTCTGTTTTTTTGTAAACTGCCATTAAAGCTTTAAGTCATTTCCAGCTTATTTGGAGGGCTTATTAGGGTTGCCATAGCTTTATCTAGTGAGTCCCTTAGTGTAAGGTATCTTATTCCCCTAGGCTTTTTAGCTTTATTTTGTGTACTTAAAATCTCAATAAGAGAAGAAAAATAAAGCTTATAAAGCTTATTAAGCAATTTGCAGTCCCCAAAAGCTCACTTTTCCAAGCCTTATATAAGTTAACTTCAAGCATAAAGTGCTTTTACAAAAAAGACTCCCCTTGACCCCTTAAACGATCTTTGCTTTTTTTAGCTTTTATAATAACTATTGTGGACTTGCTTTTTAATCGTGGTCCAACTCAGGGAACTGTTTGTGTAATTTTTGTCTTTAATAGTTACAATTGTTCAGTCCCCCTTGTCAGTTTGTTGATTTTCCCCCCGTTAGTACCTTTGTCCTTTTCAACTGTTAGTACCCTATATGTCAACTTTTGTTAGTTTTATTTAATTTAATTAATTAAATTAGGTTTAGATTGTTAATTAGTTTAATTACCTTTTTTTATAAACAGTAAAAATTTGGGGTGGGCATTTTTATATTTTTAGAATTGTTTAACTTTTCTTTATTAATTTTATTTTTTCCAGAATTTTTATAAACTTTTTATTTTTTGTCTTTTTCTATTTTCTTAGTTTTTAATAGTTTTTTTAAATCTTTAAAAAATTTATAAAAAAAAATCCAAAAAATTCATAAAAAAAAATATTTTTCTTGTTTTATAAAAATTTTCCTTTTGTCATTTATTGTCCCTAGGAAAAATATAAAATTTAGTGTAGTGGCTTTATTATTTTCTTAAAAATTCATTCTTAGACACCCGTTTTTAACCGGGTGCGTTTTATCCGGTTTCTTTTCGATTTTACATTCAAGTACGACCTCCGTTTTTTATTCTAGTTTTTTTTAATCTTTCAAATTAAGTTAATTAGAATTAAATTTTGATTTTTTAATTTAATTTAGCAATTTATTTTTCTACAATTGTTAGTATTAGTTCCCGATACTTGATTCTGTTTCCACGTATTTTTTAGTATAGATTTAATTTTAAGGATTTCCCTATAACAATTTTGTTTCCCGTATTTTTTAAAGAACCCCATTTCCTATATCTTTTGCCCTAGATTAAATTAGGTTTTATTTTAATTAATTTTTTTAGTTGTAATTATATCAGATATTTCCGAATCATATCTAAAATATTTCTCCCATCATTCAATATTCTCATCAAACCAGGAGTACTTTCAAAATGCAGGCCACGTTGGACAACGACCCGGGAATATCTCTTCCGAATCTTTTATAATTGAATCTATCTTGTGTTTTTTATCCTTTTGTTGGAAATTTTGACCTTTTGCCATGGTCAAGGGCATCGGTCATGGATTCTGTATTCAGGGTTGCTATAAAAAAGTTTTTTTGGTATACTCTTTGAAGAATCAAAATCCAAAGTCCATCACCAAGCAGACAATGAAAGTTCTTCTGAGTGCAATCTATGAACCAAGAACAGCCAGAAAAGGGACCATACGAACACTAGATTAAGATACTATGTTACTAGCTTAAAACCTAGCCACGGGATGTGTGGTAAAAATAAACACAACAACACTGTCAACATTTTAACTATGTATAGTACAAAGGCAAGTGTTCATGATAAAAACAATGGCAATCCCGTTATAATAAAACCCTTGTGTTTCATAATACTAATATATTCCATCCCTAAAACAACTTCTCTTTATATCATCATCTCCATCTCCATCCGTATGAATCATAAGATACCATGATTATCTAAATAAATCATAGATACTTATATGATATGAACTATCTATGATTAATCGATCATCACTATTGTGACAAATGTTTTATTTTGAACTTTAATCATTTTAAGCACTTGTGATATCATTCTTATTAAACGATGTTAGCTAATGTTAGTATAGAATGCCCTCCCAAAATGATGTCAACATCTGGAAGCACCAGCCATGACTCATTTTGCACATCAGGAAACTAGTAATCTGAAACAGTGTTACCAACGCAACTTTAGAAGTACAAGACCCACTAACAAGGGAAAATACTGATAATACCACCAGACCAAGAGAAGCTCCAAAACAAGATAAGTGAAGCTACAAAGAATTATGATCTGCCAACCTAATCAAGCTTCAAAGGTACGGAAGGCGCTATTGGTCTCATCCGCTGGTTTGAAAGAAACGAATCAATGTTTTCCCGTAGCAACTGTACCAAAGACTGCAAGATGAAGTTTGCTACTGGTACTTTAACTGAAGAAGCTCTATCCTAGTAGAATTCTTTTGCCCAACCTATTAGGATAGAAGAAGCTTACAAGATTACCTAGGTTGAATTAAAGAAAGTTTTAATAAAGAAGTATTGTCCCCGAACTAAAGTCCAGATAAAGGAAGGGGAATTTTACCATCTAATTGTGAAGGGGAATGATCTTAAGACATATGTGAGAAGATTACAAGAATTGGCAACCTTGTGTCCCACTATGGTGTCAGATTCTGAGAAAATGACAGAAGTTTTCATCAGGGGATTGCCTCGAAAGTATTGAAGGGAATGTTACCTTCCTCTAAAACCATCAAACTCAAATTAAAAAGTACTCTAGAGGAAGTCATTAACATAGCCCAGAGGCTAATGGATCAGGTAACAAAGCACACTCCAGTGCAAGTATCAAGTTATCACAAACAAAAGTTTAACGACAGAAGAACTTTCAACAACAACAACTACCGCAACGATAATAACAACTACCGTAACACCAACAACCACTACAATAATCACCAACCACAATAGAACAAAAGACAGGAAACCTTCAGGGCTTATGCTGCCACCCTAACTGAAAATAATAGATATATTGGAAACCGTCCCTTGTGTAAGAAATGCACTCTGCATCACACAGGACCTTGCACTGTTAAGTGTAATATTTGCAACAAGGCGGGCCATCTGACTAAGAACTGCAGAAACAAAAGGCCAGCCACTGGAAGTAATCTGCTACCAGTAACATTTACTTGCCATACATGTGGATAGAGAGGTCATTATGCAAATCAGTGCCAAAAGACCACCAACAACAATGCCCAGGGAAGAGCCTACATGCTAAGGGATAGGAATGATCATCAAAACCCATACGTAGTTACGGGTATGTTCCTTCTAAACCAATATCTAGCTAGAGTATTATTTGATTCTGGAGCTGATAAAAGCTTTGTATCCATATCTCTTGCCTCTAAGCTAAATATTCCACTGATATGTGTTAAAACACATACCCATTTAATATCAAAAACGGCCCTAAAAAGACAAAATTGTGCTTAAAATGCTTGTATATTGCTTGTTTTGTCTTTGTGATTGTGTAGGTACGGATAATGCAAAAATCTCAAGAAAACGGTCAAAACCGGACAAACACGGACACGGGAATGGAATAGAGCACACAAAGAGCTGGGAGAATGCTATCAAAAGTCAACAGTGGTCAACTCAAGTCAACCTTCAGTCAAACATGATCAACACTAAATGACAAAAATCCTAAAAATACCAAACCAGTCCCTCATAATTAACCAAATTACAAAAATAATCCATAAAACCTAACGGTGTTAACTCTTATAATTATAAGAGTTAACACCCGTTAACTTCTTTATAACAAAAATCAAAGCCCAAGCCCAACAAATCCCGTGGCCTATTCCTTTTTTATAAAAAAAAGAAGCCCAAAGTCAAACCTTTTTCACCCCGGGTCAAAATAACACAAACGCACCTTTTTTATAAAAGGAGACGACGCGGGAAAAGTAGTTACTACTATTCACCGTCTTCTTCCTTTTACCTCGAGGTCAAAATCAAGGGGCAAGTGTAAATTAAGGGCATGGCTTGGTAATTCAAGGATCAAGTTCCAAGCTGGCAAAGTAATACATCACTCAAGGTTCCTCATTGGTTGAAACCCAAAAGGGAACTACACGTAGGTCTGACAAGTAGCACAACAAGGACAGAAAATTTGCACTATTTGTACTCACAAAAGAAGCACAAGGTGTCACAATCACGGATTGCCACGTTGGCAATCCGTGTGAGCTAAATCTAATCCAACGAACCATAATAGACATCCAATGATTGAAATGATTGAAAGGACAGGATTGCAAGGAGTGTGCAAGGGCTATGAGGACCTAGAAGCTTCAGCTGAGTACTATATAAAGACCCCCTCACTCACACATATATCAATCTTCTTTTTCCCATTTTTTAGTAGTTAGTAGTTTTAAGCTAAATTTTCATTTCAATGTAATTTGCTCTTGTAATTTTCATTTTCAAAGTATTGTAATCAGTTCTAGTAAATAAAGTCCTAGTTTGATTGATCATAAATCTGTTTTTACCTATAAGCTTTTATAAATCTCAAATGATTATATCAAACTGTTTCATAAGCTACTCACATAAGCTCCTATTAAGCTCTTTGAGTCTCTAAGCTCAAATTGAGCTCTTATAAGCCATCTAATTTACTCAAACCTTTAAAATTAGTTGTTTACCTTTGCTTAAATTAGATCTGATATTTTGGAAGATGAGCTAACCATGGATGAGCGCATGAGGACTTTACTGACTTATTTTCAAATAAGCCAGAGCTTGTAGACAGCTCAATTAAGCCCTCATTGCCTTTGTTTAGCTAAGGCTATAGTAAGTTTTCATTTAGCTTTTCTGTCTTAATATTCTAGCTTAATAATTGCTTATTTTGCTTATTGCTTGCTTATTCTTGTTAGAGTTAGCTTAGATATGCTTAATATGTTTGATATATGCTTTTAGTTTACATTTTCATAGTTTAAATTTTAGTTTTAATCTATTTTATATAAACTGTCATAAAAAAACTAAACAATATTAGCATAGGCTTTAGATCTTAAATTCTGGCTTAAGAGATTGTTGAAATAAGCTCATTAGGTCTGTTAAAGTTTGTTTGATATCTTGTCTTTGAAAATTATTCATTAGATTTCAAAATTGCAAGCTAAAATAAGGTTAAATGGATTTTAAGAACTTTAAAGGGGTGTTTGGCACAACAGTACTAACTACAAGTTAGTACTGTTTGTGGCCTTGAAGTTTTTGGTAATTGCATTTAAGCTTTATTATAAGTTTGTTTAAGGAATATTCATAAGCTAGAATAGGTCATATTAGATTTTCATAAGTGAGGTTAAAGTGTCTGTTAAGTGTAGTGTGCATTACAAGCTCAAATCATTACTAGTTATTGCATTAGGTGTTTTTAGTTTCAATTTTGAGTTTTATGCATTTTAGAATAGAGTCAATAGGTCTGCACTAAAAGAATTAGAGATTTGGTCATTTTGTATGCACATTGCATCAGATAGGGAAAAATAGAAAATTTCTAGTCTAATTTTAAGTATGATGAAGTAGCTTTTAGGTTTTGATTTTCACAGCATTATTAGATCTTAGGTCATAAATCAACTTTATCAAATTGCTTTTTTCAAAATAAGTCATTTCACTAATCTATTTTTAAGCTGAGAAATTGATTTTTGTCTTTTACATTTCTAAACAAAACTCAGCAGTTGCTGAATATAATGCCTATTTTCATAGTGTTTTTTCTATAAGCTCTTGTAGTCAAAAACTCTTTCAAAAAGCAGTTTTATTTAGCATTTAAGCCAGATTTTCAGAAAAGTTAAGTTTCATCTTCTAGAGTGCTTATTTGAATACTTAATTTTAAGCTCAAAGTGAGCTAAAGGTCTGTTTGGTTTTAAGTATTTTTTTTCATAAGTGCTTATTTTGATTTCAGCTTATGGCTTATAACTTTGATCTTATTCTTGTTTCTTAGGGTAGGGCTAGGTAGAAAATTAGCTTTTAAGTTCTTGAGTTTAAGCTTATTCAATCTTTAAAAGTGTTAAATTTTAAGAAAAGGTCAAAAATAACTTAGTTTAATTAATATGTTTGGATTTAAGCTATTTTTCAGCTTATTAAGGGCTTTTCATGAAAAGTTGCTATTATTAAAAATGCTTATTTTTAGAAGCTTAATAACTTTGCTTTTATAAGTTTTTAAAAATAAAAAAAGGGGAAAGTGGAAGTCGGGGGTGAGCAAGACTCGAACCCCCTACCTCAACACTTTCTTTCAACCCTTTTATAACATACACACCACACTCACTACCACTGCGCCCTTGGGTATTTTTCATTAGACTCTTGCACAATCTATTTCTTATACACGTTTTTACCTATTAAGCCTTATAAGCTGTTTTAGCTTATTTCGTGGCTTATTCATTAAGCTGTGATTTCAAGCTTATTTTTCCTAGGTTCTAATTAGTTCAAGGTATTTTTGGTATTTTTTCTAGAATTTTTATAATTAGTTTAGTATTTTTAAGTATTTATTTTTATTAAAAACTTTAAAAAATCATAAAAAATAGAAAAATAATCAAAAAAATATAAATATTTTTTAGAAATTTTTATTTTATCATAAAGTTTCTAGGAAAATTAGTTTTGCCTTCGTAGGGTTTAATTTGCAAAATTTCGATTTGTAAAGAAAGGGATTCGTTCCCGTTCTCGTTTTTCGTGTTTTAACGCTCATTTCAACTCCGTTTTTGTTCTAGTTTTCTTTAAACTTACTTTTTAGTCAAATAGAGTCCATTTAAAAAAGAAAAAATTTAAGTTAGGTTTAATTTTAGAAATTTAGGATTTTTGACCTCCGTTTAGGTTTTGCGATTTTAGTTAAAGTTTGATTTCCCGTATTTATTTTAGTGTTTAATTGTCATCATTTGTTTATTTTAAATTATAGAAGTAGATAATCAAATCAATCTTTGTTTCCAATTCAAATCATTGTCCGAACATCAAACGTGGTTTTAATTTCACAAATCGTTGGGGGATAACGACCCGGGGATCATACTTCCCGGTTTATATACGTATTATATTATATATATATTTGTGAAGATTTTCCTTTCTACCTTTGTCCTCAAGGGTAGTTTGGTAATTTTCCATCATTTTATATATTTTATTATTACGTATATATAGATTCTAGCGAATCAATTTTTGGCGCCGTTGCCGGGGATTTGTGATTATGATTCTCTGGTTTGATGTTTGTTGATCGTGTTTTGGAGAACCTTTCATTTTCGAAAGTTACGCTTTTGAGAAAATCAAATGAGGTATTATCCATAATAAGTTCTCAACTCGAATAAAAGATTTAAAAACTTACCATTTGTGTCACTTACACACCTTAAAAAGTAAAAATTTTAAGAGCTACCGTGAAGTAAGTTTGATTATTTGGTTCAAGTTGTCTATCTCATTATCCGTTAAAATTAGATTAAAAACCAAAAATAAATCTTCTTTTTCTTCTTATCCATTTAATTATTTTCTTTAACCCTCTAATTTGTTTAATTCTTATGGCATCACTCAATCATCGTTTAAATCCCCTCTTCTCGATTAAAGAATGCATGACTTGTGGAGCTTTGTACACTAGAAACTGTGGTTGTTCAAAAGGGAGTCTTGAAG
>BQNB010095905.1:3301-25753 GCA_026074375.1 Tanacetum coccineum
TTTGGCTGGATAATGTTTAATCGTTTGGGGATTTTATTGTTTATCTGGGTTGAGGAATAACGAGTTTATAGGAAGAGAGGGGGTAGGGACGAATGGTGTTAGGGTGTAAGGATTGTAGGGGTTTTTGTTGTAAAAGTCAGGGACTAGCAGTGTAAGTCCTTAAGGACTAACTGTGTAAACCCTTAAGGACTAACGGTGAAAACCCCCAGGAACTAACGGTGCAAACGGATTTAATGGGTTTATGGTTGGGCTTTTGTTGGGCTTGTTTGGTTATTATATGGACTTTGGGCTTTTGATTTAATAGATAAGCTCAATTGGTTTACTCGGCCCATTAACTTGGGTGCGGGTTGACCCATTTAAGATGTACACGTCTTTGGCTTTGACTTTTCACGCTCTTTCTATTCCTGTGCTAGGTTTTGTCAGTTTTGGCTTTGTTTTTGTCCTTTAGTGAATATCTGATACCTGCACAGTATACAAAGCAAAACACACATATATATGACATTTTATGTTCGTTTTTGGTCATTTAGGCTCGTTTTTATAAGTAAAAGGTATGTGTAATTAAGCACATACCAAAATCCCCCATACTAAATTATTGCCGTGTCCTCACGCAATGATATAAGTAAACACTTTAGAAGACTAAGAGTCTTAATTCTCCTCGACTAATTACCTCGAAAAGTAGCTAAGTGTTCATCTTAAGGAATTAAGGACTCAATAGCTTTGTAAAGCCCCGTTTTGACCATTTTTAAATATTTACACTTATCACCACACATATTTTTTTATTTTCCATTTTTCTCATTTTTTTATACTTTTCTTTTTAACCAACTAGAATGTCCAGACTTTCGTTATTTTCATAACCATTAGGATCATAGAACAAGAAGCACTTCAATCCTAAAATGCCCAAAAAGATAAATTCATTGTCCCTGATTTTTCACTTGTCCCAAACCAAGCTTAAAAATAAAATCAGCGTTAAATATAAGTTAAGATGCTAACACTACTCATACTTGTAACTTGTGAAACTTTTCACTCCCAACAATTATTATATCTTAGGTGAATGTGCTTATTTCGAATTTCAACCATGGATCAACCTTTTTAAGAAAATTGTAATATTTCTATGCTTCACGTTCCACCCAAGAATTATGAGTTTGAAGGCGAGATCATTCCATGTAGCGATTTTCTTCTCGGCACATCCCAGCCGAGACCGACTTCGGTGACCAGGCTTTTGACACCCCACAAAGAATAGTATCGGAACTCACGGACCTTCGGTTTCAAAAACTCTTAGGCTTCCCGTTAAATAAACAATTCATTTAGAAAAATCACAACTTAAAACGGAACAGTCTTAGTTCAAAAGCATATTTAAATTTAAGAAAAAGAGATTTTCCCTATATTTATTAAATCACATATATTAATCTTAACATAATTATGCATCCTTTAAACGAAGTAAATTCTCGACCTTTTTGAAGGCTGCAACATCGGTTGTGAGCCGGCAAGATGCAGCAAACTTTTATCAGTCTCGGATAATTACTGTGTGCCTTATTTAGAAAACTACCACATCGGTTGTGAGCCGACAAGAGGCAGTAAACTTTTTTCAGCCCACAGTTTTTATTATTATTATGACCTCATTCATCATTTTTCTTAACACTTTATATTACCACGATATAAAGAAAATTTCTTTTTAGAAAATTTAAGTATAAATTTGAACTACGACTAAATAAATTATTGTTATCGACTACATTAAAAAAATCGTTGATTTAAGTTTAATTTTCGAAAAGAGCACGTATTATTAGTCAGGTTAGGAGCTTATGGGAGAAAAAGCCACAAATTACACTTATGAGCTCTTAAGATTTCCAAATAATCCTTGTTTAGCATCTAACTCATAATTAACTTGATCATTTCTCGTTCTTTGCAAATTTAAAATCTTTAATAAAAAGATCCGCGAATGCTTAGTCAAATAAACTAGCTTAGTCAAGTTTATAACGGTTAAGGGACAAAGCTAAGAGCTCAACACGCTCGATCGAGTCAACATTTATTCTTATTCTAACCAGCATGAAAGTCAACATTGTGATAAAACACTACACTAATTTTATTTTTGAAAAAAATTTAAATTTTTTCATTTTTTTGGTATTTTGGTGGTAAAAACGGTTACGTAAAAACAAAGACTGCAATGGCACAATCAAATCGATTGATACCCCCCTACTAAAACTAAACTTGTCCACAGTTTTTTAAGAAGGTCTTTTATGAAATCTAAAGCTCTTTTATTAAGTAATGCTCCAAAATAAACATTAATCGATAAATTTAGGATATAGGATCCCATAATCATGCTAAGGATTTGAAGCTCGAGCGAACAAGGACAAAACCACGAGCACGTGAGACTTCATAATCCAGGGCAATCCTTATCATACAACACAAAATCACGAAAGACGAGAAAATGAAGAGGCGAAACGCCTTTACGTCACACTTATTTCATTACTACTAAATATTAGGATAAAGTGTAAGCTTTTTCATTCCACATAATTTGACCACCAAAAACCGACCTTTAAATGACTAAAAATGTACCAAAAATACATTGTATTTGTATGTTTTGCATTTGTATTATGCAGGTAATGGATATCCAAGAAAAGGACAAAAATAAAAGCCAAAACGACAAAACCGATCACGAGAACGGAAAGACCGTGAGAAGTCAAAAAGACAAAGTCAAAGTCAACAAAATTTCAAAAAGTCAAATCAACCCCGGAAGTAAGATTTGAAAGAGCATCAGAAAACCAAACCCGAAAAACCTAAAATTTGCCCAAAGTAGGCCACCCTTAACCCACACTAGTGGGCCCTGAGACATATCCCACTTATACTTAATAAGCCCATAAACCCCATTTATAAACCCAAGACCACTTTTATCCATACCCCGGCCACAACACTAGGCCTAACAATACCCCTGTTAACACCCCCTTTTTAAACTAACCCCGATATCCTTAAAAGGACTAACGGTGCAAACCCAACCACACAAAAAGGTTAAGAATAGTCGGAAAATCGCCGCCGATGCGGACGTACCCACCTAGTGGGCCCGGGTCAGCCCACTTATACTTTACAAAACCTTATAAACCTTAAACCTTAATAAAAGCCCAATCCTTTTATTTTTATACCCGGCCCAACAAGCCCATCATCACCCTTATAACCCCGTTATCCCCATTCCCTTTATAACACCCCCGTTAGTCCTTTAAGGACTAACGGTGCGAACCCATCCCAAACTCCAAGGACCAAAGATGCACCTCAAAGGACTAAGTTGCAATATACTTATATAAGTTGAGGGGCCAAGTTTGCCAATTCACCAAACTCCTCACCCTGCACCAAAATTAAAACAGGATAACCTATTTTCCCGCTCCCACCCCCATTGTTACTATTCACCTCCCACCTCCAAAATTACACTTACCCCATGGTTAAACCCACTTAAAACCCCTTCTAGAAGCCAAGAATGATGCAAGGGATGACGTCTTTGGGCTCTGACACGTTGGCAATCCAAGGCAATCATTGGGGAATGATTGCGTGGACACATCCAAGGGTTGTGATGGATTTAAAGAAGCACAAGATGATTTAAAGGGCCAAGATTGAAGCTACTTTTCCTCACACACAAGAAAACCAAGCCAAGGGTCTAGGTCCTTCTATCCGGCCTATAAATAGAGGGCTTAACCCTTGTAGTGAGGGAGTAGTTTTTCTAAGTTTTTAGTCTCTTTTAATGTAATTTTTATTTAAGTTTTAAAGCTATTTGTATTTCCTTTCCTTTGTAAAAGTTTAAGTTTTTAATGAAATTTTGAGGTTTGTGTTTTTAAGATACTGTGTTTGATCATTTTATATAAGTTGTCAAGCCTTGAAAAGCTATGAAGCAGCTTATAGATCTCACCTAGAAGCTTCACTAAGCTTTTGGTTTCTTGAATCAAGCCTTGGTTTACTGTTTTATCACTTTTATTAACTGTTTTAATCATAGAAATCTAAAAAAATACCAAAAAAAAAAATATAAAGAAGATCTCATGGAGCATGGTGTATTTTGGATGGCCATGGGTTAGTGCTTATGTGGATAAGCTATAGGATGTTTATGAACTGATTTGGGTACTTTAGTCATTCACAAAAGCTTGGACTTTTGTAAGTCTTCTTTTATCCATTTTTAGCTTATTTACTATAGAACTGCTTATTTGTGCTTATTGATTGTTCTTATTTGCTTATCTATGCTTATTAATGATATTTAGACTTAAAAACACCTAGCTTATAGTTTGAAAATTAGTTGTGCAAGTTTTTCTTAAATCTGTCTTAAAGTAGCTTAAAATTTGCATAATCTTTAATATAGTTGTTTTTGCTGATTTAAGTGTTATAAGTTGATCATTGTGTTTGTTATAAGTTGTTAAAGATCTGGTCTTAAGAGTTTGTTCATTAAAAATCAAGGAATCAAGTTAAAATTGGCAAATCTGTTTTTAAAGGAGTGTTTGGTTTAACTATGAAAAAGGGTTAAAATGGGTCATATTGAGTTATGCCTTTTGGGTTATGATAGTTTAGCTTGAAATCATCATAAGAGTCAGCTGTTAAGAGTTTTTAAGCATTAAATTTCAAATTCTTAGTTTATAAAAGTTGTTATTTGAATCTGTCAAAGTTTTGACAGATTATGGTGTTCTTATTGTTTGATTTGTGATTTATAAGTTTGAATGCAAGGTTTGTGTTTGATTTAGTCTTAAAACAAGTTAGAAACCAAAGTTGTAGACTCTGCAAGTTTTGTTTAGATTTTTACAAAATCTGTCAAAAAGTGGCTAAGTAACCTTCTTGTTTTAAAATAAGCTTTTTCAACTTAATTTTCTGGCTTATCCTTTAGTTCAAACTGAGTATTGATTGTTGATATGAGTTCTTGGAAGGCCAAATTTTATCTGTTTTGAGGTTAAAAGTTCACAAGGTTCTATTTGGTTGCTTATTTTTAAGCTCATAAGTTGTCCTTTTGGCTGTTTGGACTCAAGAATTGCCCCACTAGCTTATTTGCTTTTTCTGCTTATCTGCTTTGTCTTTTTGTGCTTATTTTGCTTGAATTTGCTTATTAGGTATCATAGCTCATCTGTCTTGCTTATTTTTCCTTTTTCCTTAGCTTATTTGATCTAAAAAAGCCAACAGTTAGCTTATTAGAAACCCTAAGTTAAAAAAAGTGAATCTGCCACCTTAATCAGCCCATTTCAGTGCTTATTTTTGAGATTCATAAAAAATTTGCTTTTTTAAATCTGCTTATTTTTGTGTGTTGTATAAGTGTGCAAAAGAAAAAAATCAAAAAAAATAATTAGCAAAAAAAGGAAGGCCCAAGGTTTGAACCCTGGACCTCCCCTTTACCAAACAAACGACTCACAAACACACTCTGCTACCAAAAGCTCCAGTAGGGCTATCTGTTTTGTTTTGCATACATTATTCTTTTATCCACTTCTTGGCCCATTAAGCCAAATAATAAGCCGTAGCTTATATGAGGCTTTTTAGGGCTTATTTGTTAAGCTGGTAACTTGAGCTTATTTTTCTTGTATTCCCTGCTGCATTTAGGACTTTATGTGAATTTTTGGGATTTTTCCCATTATTTCTTTATTTTTTTTAATCATTTTTCTTAGTTTAAAATATTAAAAAGTCATAAAAAATAGTTAAATTATTTGGAAAAATACAAAAAAATAGTTTTTAGTCTTAGAATAAATATTTTGAGATTTACAAGCATTAAAATCATTTTTACCATTTTTAGATTTTAATTTCCATTTTTAGCTTTTTAAATTAGTTTTATAAAATAGATTTTTATTATTAAAAATAGTTAAAAATAGTTTTCTGAGTTTTTATCACTTTTTAGATTTTTCTAGGGTAGAAAATCATTTTTTAGAATTTTTAAGGATTAATTTGTCATTTTCTAGGATTTTAAATAGATTAAATTAGTTTTTAATTCATAAAAAATTATTAAAAAGCCAAAAAAATATAATTCCTTTTTAGAAAATTTTCTTTTGTCAGTTTTAGGGTTTACATTCAAAAATTTCTTGTGTAGGGTTAAAATTTAAATTAGTGATAATTTAGACGCGTTTTTAGGATCCCGGTTTTGCGTTTTTAGTTTAAATTTGTGTTGCCTTAGTTAATTTTAGTGTAAATTGCATTAATTTTCCCGTAGCTTTAGAAATCCAATCATAATCTTGTTCCATTCAAGCATCGATTATCAAAACGACTCTCGACTTTCAATTGCATTCCTCGTTGGGGATAACGACCCGAGAATCATACTCCCGGTTTACTATAATTGTGATTTTTTTATTCTCATTATTATATATTTATATATTTACTTATATTTATATATAGTAAAGGGCTTTCAGTCATAGCTCATCGAATTAAACGTGAATAGTTTCCATAATTCGTCGGGTTCTTTTGTTGTAGATTTTGTAACCCTTCCTGCTTGGTGCATAACCAACAAAAATTCCAATATCAGCTGTTGGTTGTAATTTTCCAAGATCCTCGCTGTCATTAGTAGGGTAACAAAGAGCACCAAAGACTCAGAAAAAGGTAAGATCAGGCTTCTTATCATGCACCAGCTCATATGGGGTTTTGTTATGACGAGTGTGAATGAGGGATCGATTTTGGGTGTAACAAGCGGTAGCAACAGCTTCTGCCCATAGAAACATCAGAGCCTTGGAAAATATCAGCATTGTCCTAGCAGCCTCCACAAGAGTACGGTTCCGTCTTTCGACAACGCCATTCTGCTGTGGAGTCCTGGGAACTGATTTTTGGTGAAAAATGCCGACACGTTCATAATATTCAGTCAGAACTTGATTAACAAATTATGTGCCATTATCGGTACGGATGTATCTGACAGTTTTGTTGAGACCGATTTGTATTTGCTTTAGAAATTTGATGACGACCTCTGGGGTTTCATCCTTCGATCTCAAAAACTTAACCCAAGTAAACCTGGAATAGTCATCAACTATGACTAAGATGTATTTCTTCCCATTTATTGTTTGCACTCGCATTGGTCCACATAAGTCTATATGTAGGGTATTAATAACTTCCAAGTTGGTGTTTTCAGTTTTGGGTGTGTGTGTATGCTTTTTGCTCTTACCTAGTTGACATGCGGAGCTGAGATGATCTTTCTCAAACATCAATCTAGTTAAGCCTCTTACTAAATCCTTTCTTGCAAGGTCATTGATGGTACCGAAGTTCAAGTGGTTTAAACGACGATGCCTTAACCATGATTTATTCTTGGAGGCTTTGGACAACAAACAGATTGGGGAGGACTTCATCATGTCTTCAACCGAGATAGTGTACAAATTAGAACCACGAGTGCCAATCACATATTTTGGTCCTTAAAAGTAACTTGCTTTTTCCTAGTTAAAGGGGTTGCAACATGCTTTTTATCTCGTTGATTGAAGTCTTTCAGACAAGTGCCAATCACATATTCTAACAGTTCCTGAGAGTGTTTAGTGTAAAGGCAAGTAGATGCAAGTAAGCTATCTAATGGTCATTCAACCTTAGCTTCCTCTACGATCTCGCGAAGGGATTCAACACTTTCCTTAAGATGTTTGAGATAATCTAGATGCACTCCCCTATTGTTCCTATTGCCAGGGGTAATTGGTTCAACATCTATAGCATACCTACCAGGGGCAAGAACTCTTGGTTTTACAGAATCCATAGTGATGCATTTTAGATTTTCATGTATTTGGGCTTTCAGATTCTCATTGTCAGTTAACAAAGCAGTTGTTTGTTCGATATGTTTAGCATGCGTGATCTTAATAGAATCATATAATTCCTTGTAATGCTGCTTAACTTTTTCATTCTCTGCTCGAAAAAGCTCATTTTGTTCTTGGAGAATGTTGACTTTTTTAGTTAATTGGGTGATCTGAAAATCTAAGGCCCTAAAATCAAGAGTACGGTCTGCATCACTATGGGTCTCTTTTAATTGAGAGATTTGCATTCTCAATTTTTTGATGGCGTTGTCTTTTCCTTGAATGGAAGCTTTTATTTTTTCGATTACAAGGACTGAGTCAAAATCAGGTGCATCTCGAGCGGGTGGAGATGTGTTGTTTTCAAAACTTTCTTTAAGGTTTTGATATTTTAACTGCAGATTTAAGTGATTTACCTCAAGATTGGAAAAATGTTTTACTAATTCAGTATGATCATCCTTTTGAACCTTATCAAGTAATTTAGAAAGCTCGACTTCAAGTTCCAGATAATGTGCTTGAACAACAGTGTGGGCAGCATGCATTTCAGTAAATCTAGATACAGTAAGCTCAGAATTCGTTGCAATATAAAACACTTTGTTGGACAAGCAATCCTTTTTCTTAGGTAAAGAGGTAGAAGCATGCTTGTTATCTTGTGTATTTAGGGCTTTTAGACAAGTGCCAATCACATATTCTAACAATTCTTGAGAGTGTTTGGTGTAACGGCAAGCTGATGCAAGTGAGCTATCTAATGGTCTTCAACCTTAGCTTCCTCTACGATCTCGCGAAGGGTTTCTACACTTTCCTTAGTGTTTGAGATAAACTAGATGCACTTCCCTATTGTTCCTATTGCGAGGGGAAATAGGTTTAGCATCTATAGCATACTTTCCTGTTGGCATAAAGAACTTAGGTTTTACTTGATCCTCATTGACACATGACAGCTTATTCTGTATTTGGACCTTTAGACTCTCATTTTCAGTTAATAGGGCAGTTGTCTGTTCTAGATGCTTAACACGCGTGATCTTAATAGAATCATACAATTCCTTGTAATGCTGCTTAATCTTTCCATTTTCTACCCTAAAAAGCTCATTTTGTTCTTGAAGAACATTGATTTTTTCAGTTAATTGAGTGATCTGAAAGTCTAAGGTCCTGAAATCACGTATACGGTCTGCTTCATTCAATTGAGAGATCTGCATTCTCAATTTTTTGATGGCGTTGTCTTTTCCTTGAATTGAGGCTTTCATCTTTTCAATTATAAAAACTGAGTCAAAATCAGGAACATCTCGAGTGGGTGGAGATGTGTTGTTTCCAAAACTTTTTTTAAGATTTTGATATTTTAACTGTAGATTTAAGTGATTTACCTCAAGATTGGAAAACCGTTTTAATAACTCATCATGATTATCCTTTTGAATCTTATCATGTAAATCAGAAAGCTCAACTTCAAGTTCTAGACAACGTGCTTTAAGACTGGTGTGGGCATCATGCATTTCAGTAAAACTAGATACATTAAGCTCAGAATTCGTTGCAACATGAAACACATCTTTGAACAAGCAATCAACAATTAAATTATCATTTGCAATAAGAAATTTTTTTCCGCTCCAATCTCATCATGCTCCTATCTACAAACGTGTTGGTTAACCCGGCTTCCAACTCTTCAAAAATTTCTTTCATTTCTTTAACTTCTTTTGTTAGAGCCTTTTGAATGCCATCAAAAATGTTCTTTAAGTGTTTTGAAAAATGGAATGACCTTGGTGAGATAACATGCCTTGGTTTGTTCAAAACCCCTTTCTTCCCTTCCTTAGGAGCCCCATTGGGGTAATTCTCATTGTTACTAGTTTTTTTAAAGGTCCGAAAGAGGTTGTATTAGTGCAAAAATGTTAATTTTTACTTGAATCTTTGTTGGAAGCACCCTTGGGACAAGCGTTGCAGGTGTATTTGCGGTGATACATCCTACAAAGCTTTGGTGGTCTTGAGGCATTGGTCTGCTCTTTGAGAAGCTTCTGCTTTTATCTAGATGAAGGGCTTTGAGACCAAAGTATTTTGCTTAGTGGTCAATTGCTTTGTGGTTGAAGGTTGCTAATAATTCTCCTTTCGAGTAATCAGTTTTATTGGTGCAATCTTAACCTTATGAGTCACACACTCAGGTCCTTTCATTTTGTCAGCATTTTTTCCCTCCTGTTATATCGCTATCTCTAGGGTATCCTCTGTGTTGTGCACAACAGCCGGGACATGATTGTTTCTGACAATTTCATGAACCATTAATATAGAGCAGGCTGAATTGGCTTTGCATGGGTGAGGCATCAAGGGGTTCTTGTAAACCCATAGCTACCTTATTCAGGTCATAAAAAATAAGGGATTTGGTTTACACAACATGTGAAACAGTTTGAAGAGACTGGTCCTTGTTTGTATAATTCTATCCTCGACCTTTTCTTTTAAAGATTTCATGTCTAAAAATTCTTCAAGTATTGTTTTCTTCTGTTTAAAATCTTTTTTTCAAAGATGTAACTTCTTCAACATTGACATTGTTTTATGGTTGATGAGAATCAAGTTGCCATTTTACAGAATGAAGTTCCTTTTTTTTTCAAATGTTCTTCCTTAATGTTATGGTCAGTGATAAATATCATAATTGTTCATATCAATCTTTTTTTCTCTTCTGTTAATATCAAACATGGCCAGTCTTTATCCAGTTCAACTTGGTTCCTTATAAGTTTCAAGTTTAGCAATTAGTGAATTATCAACTACTACGTTCCGTGTTGTTTTAGAGACAGACTGGGCATGAGGTTCACACATATCATTATATATCATCATGTATGCATCATTTGTAACAGAAGATACATTGCTTTGTACAACTGGCACTGCGTTGTCCTTTACATACTGATCATACGGAATCATATTACTATTACTCGTATAATCGGCATGTGAGTCAACAACGTAGTTTGGTTGTACATATCATGTATCTCTGTCTTCATGATGTTCACAAACAGCATCCTGATAGTGATCATGGTCGTGTACCTCAGATAGAATGTCTGAATCATACGACGGACCGGCTTCATCATAAACAGGATCTGCAGATGATAGATTAGCCATGAACATAGTTTGTGCCGTAGGTGCCTCATCAACATCAGAATCAAAAGCATCACAGTCATCAGCTTGAAACACATTATCCACATTGAGTGCTAAATCCTGAACAGGTTGCTCATCCACATCTTCATCAACAGCGTTGTCTTGTCCACCTGCAAGAAATAGTAACTGTTCTTCATCCAATGCCACTCCATTCTCCTGAGCTTGCATCAGTAACATCTTGTCTTTGAAGTATTCAGAGTTCTGTGGTCGCTTGGGCTGAGTGCAGTTCCTTGCTATGTGGCCTATACCGTTGCAGTTGTAGCACTTAACCTGCTTTGCTTGACCTGGATTAACATTCCCGACTCTGTTCAGAGCTCCCTCATAACCAACCGTACCTGCACCCTGTGCATTGTTACCCTGTCCTTTATTCTGACGACCCTGAACATACGCTGAACACAACCCCTGCCGTCCTTGAACATGACTTGGTTCCAGGATTTGTTGAAGTTCTGAGTTGATTGTTTGTTTGAGGAAGGTATGTTTTGTATTATTAGGTGAG
Source organism: Tanacetum coccineum (assembly GCA_026074375.1). NCBI lineage: Eukaryota > Viridiplantae > Streptophyta > Magnoliopsida > Asterales > Asteraceae > Tanacetum > Tanacetum coccineum. Next base: position 14,603 of record BQNB010095905.1, read on the forward strand.
AAGGGCAAGTGTGTTGGTTAAATTCTTAATTAAGTTGTCCGTTTGGGAGAGTCCCGAATCAAGTTGAGAGTTGTCAGCAAAGTGTGGTGGAACATATGTGGATGATGGATTTGTGGATGATTGTGAATTGTACTGCTGAGGTGCCACATTGGACATCAAGGTGAGAGATCACTGTGTGTAGATGAATCGTCCTAAACATCATTTTGTTCTCATTGGCATGTGCCTCGTGCTGCTTTAGATAAGCATATAGTTGATCATAGTTGGAGTCCCTCAAGCCCTGTGGAGTTTCACTGTCTGTTACAATCAACCCCATTCCCAACAAGTTGTTAACAAACTTAGATTACACTGGCATTCTGACATTGTCAATCTTAATGTTACGACATGTCGTAGATGAGTTAGGCAAATTCCGGATATAGTAATCATGAATGGTCTCTCCTTTGTGCTGACGAAAGTGTTCGAAGTCATCATACAGCTGATGATTCACGGTCTATTTTTTGTTAATTCTGAACCTTCTAGGGCAATCTCACTTGTCTCCATATGTCCTTTGCATCAGTGTAATGATTGATAAGAGAGTAGATATCTTTTGGCAACCCTTGAAGTAGGATGTTTGTTGCCCGAATGTCGGCATTGTACCTATCCTTATCTTCAGGTGACAAGTCAGAATAGACTCGAGGTCGTTCTGGACCTAGGGCACCTTCAGTTCCTTCAGCAAGTGTTTCCCGAAAAATCCCCATTTGAAATGGTCCTTCATCAATTGACTTCAGAATGTTCACACCATTCTCTTTACCCCAACAATACTGTCAAATACGTGTTGCCAAGAAGACAAAGTCAGTCCTAACAAGCATAGTGGTCGGGTATCGGAACGGCACATTGGAGTTCTTTCCGAAAGATTAGCCATTTTAATTGATTGTGAAATGATTAATTTGATCGAACAATGATTAGTGATTGTATGTTAAAAGTGATGATTGTTTGTTGGATTAGGTGATATGTTGTTTAATTGTGATTTGGTTTGGTTGAAATGAGTTAACGTAATGAAGAAAATTTTTGCCAGAGTTTCTGTCTACCAAAACGCAGTGAGTGTCTTCAAAAGTAGACAAAACGCAGGAAGTCGTTGAGTACAAAACATCAATCAAGTCCCTATGAGGAAAAAACGCAATCCAATCTTGAGACAAAACGCAATCAAGTCTTGAGACAAAACGCAATCCAATCTTGAGAACCAAAAACGCAATCAGTTATGAAAGTGGGCAGATTAATCGTCTAAAGAATAACGCAAAGAGTAAGGTCTTTAATTAGTCAAAACGCAGAACCAAAACGCAACCTTTGATAAACCAAAACGCAGGAAGCAAAACACAGTATCTTGAGACAAAACGCAGTGACCAAAACGCAAAATCTTAAGACAAAACGCAGTAACCAAAACACAGTCCCTAATAAGACTGACCGATATTGTGAAAATCAATAGTAATATAATAACGTATAACATATAAAAGCATGTAAAATTCCCAAGTTACCCTAAGAAAAATTCGACACAAAAATATATTGTACGTTTTTACGAGGAAAGTAATTACCCCGGTGTCCGTTTCCCAAAGAATTTATTAAATTGAGACACGTTTGTTATTTGGACAACGATTTGAATTGGTTCGAAGATGATTTGATTTCTGAAATCCTAAAAGTGAGCAAATTAAGGGACAATTAAACCTAACTTCAAAAAAAATTAATACGGGAAAGTAAATTTTAACTAAAAACGCAAATCGGGAAATCAAACGGGACCTAAAACCCTAAATTTTCAAAATAAACCTAAAATGAATTTTTTCACTTTTAACTAACCCTAATTGACTAAAAAGTAAGATTAAAAGAAAAAACAGAACAAAAACGAGTTGAATTGAGCATAACAACACAAAAAACGTGAAACAGGGAATGAATCCGTTCTTTAAAAAAATGAAATTTTGCAATTTAAACCCTACGGAAGCAAAACTAATTTTCCTAGAAACTATATGATAAAAGAAAATTTTCTAAAAAAGAATTATATTTTTTTGACTTTTTTATAATTTTTTATGAATTTAAAAAAATTTAAATGAAATTAAATGATTAAAAATACTAAACTATTTGTGAAAATTCTGAAAAAATTATGAAAAATAGGTTGAACAATGAGGAATCTAAGAAAAATTAGTTGGGAAACACAACTTATCAAATAAGCTGAGAAATAAGCCCAAACAGCTTAATGTACTAAAGGGTCTAAAATGTGTATAAGAATTAAATGAAAGGAAAGTCTAACGGATGTCGCAAATGTGCAAATTTGTATACCAATGTGTGTGGAGTGGGACTATGGTGTGAAGAAAGGTAGGTCATGGGTTCTAATCCCATGGCTTCCCTTTTCCATTTTTTATTTTGAAAGTAAAAAAAAACAACGTTTAAAACAGATGTGAATACTAATTTTGTAAAAGCAACTATTTCTGAAAATTAGTATATAAGCTGAAAATGGCTTAAAGGCAAACAGAAAGCACTTTACTCTTTTTGCATTTTTGAAAAACTTAAAAAGACAATTAGGCTAAAATAAGGCTATACTAAAAACAAAACAAGCTAAGGCTATCTATAACTAATCTAATAAGCAAATTTAAGCTGAAAATAAACAAAAAGAGCCGGTAATAAGCTGAAATAGCTCAATAAGCATAATGGGACAACACTGCATACAAAACAGACAAACAACACACTTTAAGCTGAATTTCCAATAAGCAAATGGAATCTTTGTGGCCTTAAGACCTATACTACTAGAGCAAGAATTATCTAATTATATGGAAACCAGCTTTTGAAAACCATTTTGAAATCTATAAAAGCTAAGAAAAAACTTATAGAAGAAGCTAATGCAGACAGACTACTACTTTTGGAATTTGAAACTTTTTTAATGAAAAGACAAAATGCAAATTTGCAGATTAAAAACAGACACTTAATTAAACTTTTTAAGCTAAAATAAGCCCTAACCTATGTAAACTAACTTATGAACTACTAGTGCTTAAAATTTGAAAGGCTAAATCCTACATATGCAAACTGAAATTTAAGCTTGAGAGTGGCCAAAATCTATATATGCTAGCTGATGCATTTGACATGAAAACTACAAAAACTTATAAACCAACAAGTGCAGGTTAAAAACTTGATTCTAACACCTTAAAAACACTAAACTAAGAGCAAGGAAAGCAAAATCAACTACTAGAATTGTCTTGAGCTAAAATTGCATATGAAATTGAGCTTAAACTAACAGAAGCAAATAACTACTTACTTAGATGATTAAGAACAGATTAAAACCTTTAAGATCCTTAAAACTTGGATTCATAAACTCAATTTTGGAGTTTCAAAATGATTCAAAAGACCACAAGGCTATGACAGTACTAACTCATGTTAGTACTGCCATAAGCCAAACACTCCTTTAAATCACACAAACCCATATTAAGCTTATGAATTTGAGGGTTAAAGCACAAAATGAAAATACCAGATTCTAATAAGCTTCCAACAGACTTAATGGACATAAGTAATCAACTAAATAAGCAAAAATGAGAAGCTACAATCTAATGCTAATATTTTTGGTATTTTTGACAGTTTTTATAAAATAATAAGCAATCTAAAATCTAAGCTAACAGTTTAACAATATTGAAGCATTAAAGAAAAATTATTAGCAAAAGATATGACTAATTAAACAGAAATAAGCTAGTACAATAAGCAGTTTCAAAGCTAAAGTCAGAATAAAACTTAAAAAGTAAAATGAAGAACTTACAAGATGCCTTTGCTTAAACAAGGCTATTAAATGCTCTAAGAGCTATCAACAAGATCCAGCTTATCAAGTGATAAGCTGGTAGGGTCCTGGAAGTCCTTCCTTAATTTACTTCCCTTCCATTAATAAGCTTTGGTAATATTGATTGTGAGATTTGAGTATGATAAGCTCAACTAAGCTTTTGAGAGCTTAGTTGAGTTGATAGCCAGCTTAAGAGTAGAGATGACAGCTTAATGAGAGCTTATTAAACAGTAGAAAGCTTATTCAACCATTTTACAAATTTAGTGAAATAGATTAAAACATAAGACTTATAAGTGAAATGCAAACTTTTATTAATAAAAACAGATTACAAAGCTTTTTAAATGAAAGTTACAAAGATTGAACGATTATAAGCTAGAAAATACAATAAGCTATAAGCTAATTTACACTACTCCTAATTAAGCTAGATGATGACTGTGAGTGAGTATGCTTGTATTTATAGTTGCTGAGTGAAGTTTCTAGGCCCTCAAGTCTGTTAGACGCTCCCCTTCAAGCTTTGATCTCGTCCCTTCCTTTAATGCTAATCATTGGATCCATTTCTTCAACCGTTGGATTGATTTGATGAGCACACGGATTGCCAACGTGGCATTCCGTGTGTCAGACCCCTTTGTGCTTCTTTTGCACTAGATTTAGTGTAAAAATCCTTGTCCTTGTGTGTTTCTTTCATATATCCGCGTGTCCTTTCTTGTGCACTTGGACCAATAAGGAGCTTTTGTGACGTCTAACTCTGCCAGCTCGTCACTTGGTGCTTGAATTGTTGAGTTACGTCCTCAATTAGAATTAACCCCTTGTTTTTGAGCAGGGAAAATGATGGAAACGATGATGAATAGTAAAAAGCTAATACCCGCGTTTTTTTTACTTTTAAACGTTAGTTGGGGGTGTTTGACTCGGGGGTTTGGGTCGTTGACCTGGGTTGGGTTTTATTAAAATGATATTGGGCCGTGGGTGTTTGTTTGGGTTATTATAGAAAGATAACGACCGTTATCTCTTTATATTTAAAGAGATAACGGTTGTTAGGGCTTTAGGGGCTTTTTATGTAAAATGGTTATACTTAAGGGACTGTTTTGGTAAGTTTTGGGGTTTTGTTTTCTTGTGGTTGACCAGTTGACCAAGTTTGACTTTGAGTTGACCATTGGTTAACTCGAGTTGACTATTTGACCTTTCAACATGGGCTTGCGTGGATTGAGTGCAACATGCTTTGGTCTTGATAAATATGGGTCGGTCCGACCCGTATAAATGGTGTCGGGCCAACCCAATAAGAAGTGAAGGCACCGTTGAACTCATTTTTTTCACGATCTTTCCATTTCCGTGCTCGGTTTTGTCCGACTTGCTTCGTTTCTCGTCCTTTTATGAATATCCGTTACCTGCACAACACAAATAGCAAAATAAGCATATAGTTGGCATTTTTCTTATGTTTTTGGTCAAATAAGCTCGTTTTATTAGGTAAATGGTATGTGTAATTAAGCACATACCAAAATCCCCCATACTAAACTATTGCGTGTCCCCACGCAATGATATAAATATCCGATTAGAAAACCAAAAATTTCAATGTCCTTGAACTAATAACCTCACAAAGTAGATAAGTGTTCGTTAAAGGGGAATTAAGAAATCCTTAGTTTTGAAAACGCCCTGTTTTTACCATTTTATAAATCTACACATATTACCACACATATTTTTGTATTTTTTTTCTTTTTCTCATTTTGTTGTACTTTTTTCTTTAACCAACTAGAATGTTCGGACTTTCGTCATTTTCATAACTTTTAGGGTCATAGAACAAGAAGCGCCTATAGAGTAATCTATAGATGTCCAAAGGATAAATTTATCGTCCCTGATTTTTCACTTGTCCCAAACTAAGCGTAAAAACGAAATCATCGTTAAGTACAAGTAAAGATGCTAACACTACTCATAACTAATACTTGTAAACTTTTTCACTCCCGACAATTATTGTATATTTGGTGAATGTGCCATTTTGAATTTCAACCATGGATCAATATTTTGCAAAATTCTATGCTTCACGTTCCACCCGAGAATAATGAGTTTGAAGGTGAGATCATCCCACGTAGCGACTTTCGTCTCGGCACATCCCAACCTTGCGGCTAAGTGGCCAAGCTTTTGACACCCCACAGAGACTAGTATCGGGACTCACGGACCTTTGGTTTCAAAAACTCTCAGGTTTCCCGTTTACACATAGCTTATTTAAAAACTTAACATAGAATAGTCAAAGTTCAAAAGCATATTTAAATTTAACAAAAAGATATCTATTTATTAATTCACACTTAATATTAAACATAACATTTATGCAATTGTAACCCTCGACCTTTTAGAAGGCTGCAACATCGGTTGTGAGCCAGCAAGATGCAGCAAACTTTTATCAGTCTCGGATTTTTATTCTTACTATGGGCTTTCTTTAGAAGGCTGTAACATCGGTTGTGAGCCGGCAAGATACAACAAACTTTTATCAGCCCACAGATTATATTTATTATTATTATTATTTTATTTTTTTTACTTTATATAGAGAAGACTTCTTTTTGAAAAATTCAAGTATAAGTTTGAACTAAGACTAAAATTTTTGCTATATACTACATAAAAATTGTTGATTTAAGTTTAATCTCCGAAAATAGCACGTATATTAATCCGGTTAGGAGCTTATGGGAGAAAAAGCCACAAATTACATACATGAGCTCTTAAGAATGTTCCAAAGAACCTTGTGTTATCATACCACTCATAACTTGTAACTTTATTATTTGTTCGTTCTTCGCGGGAATTCCGCGAACGTGCATTAAACCAAAAAGTTAAGGAACAAGCTAAGAAGCTCAACAACGCTGATCGGGTCAAAATTTATTCTTATTCTACCCTATAGGAAAGTCAAAATTGTGACAAAACACTTATTTTATTTTTGAAAATTTTGAAAATTTTTCATTTTTTAAATTTTTTTGTGGGAAAACGGGGTAAGTGAGAACAACGGGCAAAGGAAGCCATATCATAATCGAAGATCTACTGATCCCATACGAAAACTAAAACATTTGTCCTCAATGTTTCCTACCTAAGGCTTCCAAAACCCCCATACTAGAACTCAATAAAGTCGAATGCATAACCCAAGCATGAAAGAAGTATCACAAAAATCTTAAGCCGTTTATTGAGTATGCTTAAAGATAAACGTTAGTCGATAAGATGAGGATATTGGATTTCCCCAAACTAATTGCAAGCAAAGGCCAGGAAGCTCGAGTGAACCGGGACAAAACACCGAACACGAGAGTCTTCAAAAATTTTGGGTCAATCCTACAAAATATTACAAGCACAAACAACAAGAATCGGAAGAGTACAAGCCTCCTCACATCACAATAGAAATAAGAAATATAAATAAGAAAGAAGATAGAAGGATAAGCATGGGGTGCCTCCCACGAAGCGCTTTATTTTTTGTAACCGAGTCACATAGCTTGACTCGATCCCCGAATTCATTCGTCCTTGGAGAAAGTGTGGAGATCCTGGACTACCTTGGGTGGTAAGTCCCCTCCGAAGTAATGCTTCACACGATGACCATTCACCTTAAAGTTTGGACCATCGGGTTGAGATAACTCGATGGTTCCGTATGGAAAAACTTTGGTGATGGTGAAAGGTCCTGACCAACGAGTTTTAAGCTTTCCCAAGAATATCTTTAGACGAGAGTTGAAGAGTAAAACTCGATCACCAACATTGAAAATGCGGTTTTTGATCTTTGAGTCGTGAAGCTTCTTCGTCCTCTCTTTATATATCAAAGAATTCTCGTAAGCTTGATCACGAAGCTCATTAAGTTCATTAAGTTGAAGCTTCCGGTGATCACCCGCGGTTTTAAGATCGAAATTAGCATGTTTCAAAGCCCAATATGCTTTATGCTCTAACTCGATAGGTAAATGGCAAGACTTCCCGTACACTAACTTGTAAGGCGCATAACCAATCGGTGTTTTAAAAGTGGTACGAAATGCCCATAAGGCGTCATCTAGTTTGTCGGACCATGAGGCATGGTTTTCTCCAACCGTCCTTTCTAAAATACGTTTCAAACCTTGATTGGACACCTCCACTTGACCGCTCGTTTGAGGGTGATAAGCGGTAGCTAGACGACGAGTGACCCCATACTTAGACATTACTTTAGCAAATTGATCATTACAAAAATGGGTCCCACGATCGCTTATAATAGCTCTAGGTGTTCCGAATCAGGCAAAAAGAGATTTTAAAAACTTAACCACTACTCGAGCATCATTTGTGGGGAGCGCCTTTGCTTCCACCCACTTCGAAAGACAATCAATGGCTACGAGGATGTATTTATTCCCATGTGAAGACCGAAATGGTCCCATAAAATCGATACCCCATACATCGAAAATTTCACAAACTTGAATAGCGTTTTGAGGCATCTCATCTCGTTGTGAAATTTTGCCTTGTCTTTGACACGTATCACAAGATTTAATCATTGTATTGGCATCTCGATATATGGTCGGCCAAAAGAAACCGGCATCAAATACTTTTCGAGCGGTGAGATTGGCACTATGATGGTCCCCGGTAGGTCCTTCATGACAAGCTTTGAGGATATCATTAGCTTCTTGCCCATGCACACACCTTCGAATGATTTGATCCGCACAAATACGAAAAAGATAGGGATCGTCCCAGAAATAATGTTTAACGTCCTTGAAAAACTTCTTCTGTTGTTGAGTCATCATTCCTTTGATGATAAAATTCCCCGCATAGAAATTTGCAAAGTCCGTAAACCATGGGGTAATTCCACTAGATAATACACTAAGAGTCTCTAAAGGAAAATTTTCATTTATGTCTTTGTTTTCTAACACATCCTTATGAGGATTCTCAAGTCTAGATAAATGATCGGCCGCGAGGTTCTCACTTCCTTTTTTATCACGGATGGTGATATCAAATTCTTGTAGGAGAAGAACCCACCGGAGCAACCTCGGCTTGGCATCTTGTTTATTCATAAGGTATTTTAAAGCCGAGTGATCCGTATACACTATGCTTTTAGATAAGACAAGATATGGCCGAAACTTTTCAAAAGCATACACTACGGCAAGCATTTCTTTCTCCGTCGTAGTGTAATGAATTTGAGCTTCGGTCATTGTCTTACTAGCATAATTTATAGGCTGAAATGCTTCTCATTATCGTTGTCCTAAACCGCACCAATCGCAAAATCCACTGTCATCACACATGAGTTCGTAAGTTAGGTTCCAATCTGGGACAACTAAGATTGGAGCTTCGGTAAATTCTTAAGAGTCTCAAAAGCATCATACAATCCTTAGAAAACACAACCGGTGTTTCCTTCTCAAGAAGGGTGATTCATCGGTCTAGCATTTTTGGAAAAGTCTTGATAAAACGTCGTAAAACGCCGCATGAACTAGGAAACTCCTAACACCTTTTACGGTTAGTCGGTAAGGTAGCTTTGCGATAACATTAACTTTAGCATGATCGACCTTAATTCCCGACTTTGAAATTTTATGTCCTAACACAATTCCTTCTCTACACATAAAGTGGCACTTCTCCCAATTAAGAACTAAATTAGTGTCTTCACACCTTTTTAGCATCTTTTCTAATTGAGAGGGCATGAATACAAACTATCCCCCAAAAACCAAGAAAAACATCCATAAACACTTCCATAGTCTTTTCGATCATATCATGAAATATGGCCATCATACACCGTTGGAAAGTACCGGGAGCATTACACAAGCCAAAAGGCATGCGACGGTACGCGAAAGTTCCATACGGGCATGTGAAAGTAGTTTTCTCTTGGTCCTGGGGATCTATTGGTATTTGAAAATACCCCAAAAATCCATCTAGAAAACAATAAAACTTATTTCCGGCTAATCTTTCTAACATTTGATCCATAAACGGTAATGGAAAATGATCTTTTCGAGTCGCTTCATTTAATTTCCTATAGTCGATACAAACTCTCCACCCGGTAACTAAAAGTGTCAGAATTAATTCATTCTCTTCATTAGCAACAATGGTTATTCCACCTTTTCTTTGGAACAAAATGTACTGGACTAACCCATGGGCTGTCTGAGATCGGGTAAATCATTTCGGCATCAAGAAGTTTTAGGACCTCCTTTTTTATTGCTTCATGAATTTTTGGGTTAACCCGTCTTTGACTTTGAACCGTGGGTTTGTAATCATCCTCCATCAAGATTTTGTGTACAAAAATGATGGTCGATACCCTTAATGTCGGTGATTTTCCAAGCAATGGCTTGTTTATGTGATTTAAGCACTTTTATCAGAGCATCTTTTTCATCATCTCTTAAACCTTTTGCAATAATCACTGGTAACTTGTCGTTTTCTTCTAAGTAAGCATATTCCAAATGAGATGGTAACTCTTTTAACTCTAATTCCGGAGGCTCTTCAATTGAAGGTTTTGCCTTGATTACTTCTGCTTGCTTTAGGTCTATCGGAGGGAGTTTAAACGGGTCATTATTTAATAATTTTTCAATTAAGCAAATATCTCCTTCCGGATCGCAATCGACGTGATCAATTTCTAGTGAAATCGAATCATCCTTGAGATAAGCTTTGATTTCTTCTAAAATGAATTCGGAAGTAAGAGGCTCAAACGTCGGGGTGGGATTGCCACCCGAATTTTTAGGTTAACCGTGGGTTTGTAATCATACATCCATTCCCGGGAAATTACATGGTATAAGAAACTTGTCGGGATCTCCAAGCTTTTCGGGAAGCATTTTGAGGAGCATCGCCGAGAAATTCTCTTTCAACGGTATCTTAGCTAATTCAAGTAACTTTTCCTTATTCACGAGCAAATTCCTAATCGTAGGAGCAAATCTTGGCCTCAAAAACAAAGCGTCTGCGAAGCTAATGTCAAAGCGTAAATCTTGAAACATTTGAAAAATATTCTCTTTTTGATAAGAAGCTTTTTCACGGAACTTTTGATCATTACGTCGTGAAGAATATATAGAATATTCAGCTTAGGTAAAGTCTTCAGAACATCGAGTTCCGGAATTGGAATGGGATTAACCGAAGGTGGGATGTGAGCGGTACTTCCTTGGAAATTTGTTTGCTCTTTATCCGTTGTCTCCTTGGTTTCTTGTTCCACTACCTTTTTAGGAGAAGGATTAGTAGGAATCGAGGGTCCCTCGTAAGCAACACCACTTCGAGTAGTGATCGCTTTCATCTTACACTTCGGGTTTGGAATGGTATTACTCCGAAGAGTACCCGAAGTTGAGGCTTGGTTTTGAAAGAATCCACTTAACATATTTTGCAAGTTAGTTTGAAAAACATTTTGTTGATTCATCAAGATGGCTTGTTGAGTCTTCATCGTGTTTTGAATTTCATTCTTAACTTCTCCTTTCAACGTTGCATGTTTCTTATCATTTGAT
>BQNB010095906.1:0-25752 GCA_026074375.1 Tanacetum coccineum
ATTTTACTGCTTTAAAGCGGATTTTACGCTACGTTCGTGGAACTCTTGATCATGGTCTTCAACTTCATGTTTCCTCTACTGCTCAGCTTACAGCGTATACAGATGCAGATTGGGCTGGTTGTCCTGTTACCCGTAGATCCACCTCCGGGTATTGTGTGTTCCTTGGTGATAACCTTTTATCTTGGTCTGCCAAGCGGCAGGTTACCTTGTCTCGGTCTAGTGCTGAGGCAGAATATCGTGGTGTTGCAAATGTTGTTGCTGAGACTGCTTGGGTTCGAAATTTGTTGCTTGAGCTGCATGCTCCACTTACTACTGCTACTCTTGTCTATTGTGATAATGTAAGTGCTGTCTATTTATCCACTAATCCTGTTCAGCATCAGCGTACCAAACACATTGAGATTGATATTCACTTTGTCCGAGATTACGTTGCCTCCGGCCACGTTCGCGTGCTTCATGTTCCGTCTCGATTTTAGTATGCTGATATTTTCACCAAAGGTCTTCCCAGTGCTTTGTTCCTTGAATTTCGCTCCAGTTTAAACGTTCGACGACCTCCCGTTCCAACTGCGGAGGAGTATTAGCAATGTATTTAGGCCCATAGTTATATTTATGTTTTCGTGTATTGGCAGTAGGCCCAGTAGGGTTTTGGAACTCATGTATTTATATTCGGTTCATCTTAATGGAAGGCAGGCAATTTACACAAATAATAGTAAGATGTTTATTATATATGTTTTCAACATCTTCCAACATTGGCTTTCTTAAATACTCGGCCATGTACAAAGAAATAATGCACTTATTAAAATGAAATAGACAATCACGTGCAGTACGCTCACTCATTTGCAAATATTCATCAAACGCATCGGGCGTGGTGCCGTATGCCAATTGGCGTATGGCCGCTGTGCATTTCATAATAACACTAAGACTCATTCGACCCGCAGCATCGGGTCAAACTCTAAAAAAATTAAAATGATCGGGAAGATGATCGGACTCATAAGTGCTAATGCCTTTCACTATTTTCAAATAGTTTTCGGCGCATACGGCATCTTCTTCGAAAATAATTTAAGGGATACCTGCAATGATCATTGAAATAATCGGCCATCAATCGTTCTTCGGCCCCCTCTCGGTCACGATTGATTGGGTTCCGGGTAAGTCGTGGACTATTTTCTTCGGCAACCAATTGTTGGTGATACGCGTACGCTTGCTCCAAAAAGTGAATGTCGGTTTCTTCATCGATTTCGAAAACGGTGGGTTGACGTTCTTCATCATCATCGTTATTTTGATTCATTGGGAAAAAATGGATTCATTTTTGTGTGTAGAGAGTGTTGGTGTTTTTGTGTATGAAAAATGGTTGAGTTTGGTTAATATATATAAGGGTATTGAAAAAAAAAACAAAAAAATTTGAAAATTTAAAAACTAGCCGTTATATTGGAGTTGGAGGGGGCAAATTGTAATTTTTTTTAACAAACGTAAGCGTTGGGGCGTGGTGGTGTCAACGCGCCACCAACGCCGTGGTAACATGGGAAACACCGGTATCATAACGCCGGGCACGGCGTTGAAATTGCCCCCACGGTGTTTTGATACCGAAGACTTACGTTTAACCACGTGTTCAAGTTTATTGCAATAATACAACATTTTCGTATATTAGTTAGCATATGCCAAATTACCTGTATGGATATTCTGAAAGCATGAAACCTAAGGTTAGCGTGGTCAACCTACAAGTTTTATAATTTTAGTTTTTAGAAACATTGTTTTGCCCTAAAATAATGTTGTAACTTGTCGCCCACTCTTGTTAGTTGTGACCTTAATTACTTATAACAAGGACTTCAAATTGCCACGCCAACATTCACGAAGCGATTGAGAGCTTCATCCGGTTTAATATATGTGACGAAGTCGGTGGATTAGTTGATCAAAACCAAGATTATCCAAATGGAAATACGTAACAGACAAACTAACAAGGGCTTGATCGAGAGAGAGGACGTGGATTTGATTTTTAAAGTTAGCACTCTCTAAAAATGGTCGAGCCTGTATATGATCGAGAAGCCGGAATTTTGTTTCATTTACGTGTTAAATGATCAATGTTTTACATTTTACACGGACGTAGATTAATTAGCACACACCGTGTTGCCATGGTTTTTATTTACCAGTTGGTACTAACATAAACAATAAAACAATGTCACTTTTACATAGGGATGGCAAAAGCACCCGAAACCGACGGGGAAAACCGATACCCGAACCGGTTGGGTCAGGTTCGGTGGCGGGTTCGCGGGTTTGGGTATGGATAATTTTTTTTTTGCCGGGTACGGGTTCGGTGACGGGTTCTGGTAATACCCGCCCCGATTACTCGTACCCGTATCCGTATCCGCCTATCCGAATTCGTACCCGCTTTATCTATTATAATTAATCAAAGTATATATATAATATATATAATTTTCCATTGTATTTTTTATATAAGTATATCTATTATCTAACACATTTGAATGTTGTACCTGAATTATTCGAAAACTTTAAATCATTTGATATGGTATTTGTTTTCTTTAGTAAAAAAAAATTGAATATGTTAGAGTGTTTTACTTTATTTTGTCGGTGGGTTTTAGTGTGTCTTAGTCTTGATATCCGCCATTTTGTCCATAAAATATTTAATTGGGGATACCTGATGCCCGCGCGGAAACCCGAAAAACCGACGGATAATATTAACTGGGTACCCAACGGGTAATGAGGCGGATACGGATGCAGATATTATAAACGGGTGCGGGTACGGGTACACTGAAACCCGCCCCGAACCCGACCCGTTGCCATCCCTACTTTTACATAGATATGAAATCTTGAAAAACACTATCATCTTAAACAATAAGAGAACATATTCTAACTTTTGATTTTATTTCAATCCAACGATAGCTACCCCTCCTCCCACATTTCACCTTTAAAAAAAACAATATATTTTGCAAACGGTATATCGTCATACTACGGAAAATACACCATCATGACGAGCATTTATTTTTACCTTTCAGTAGATGAGTACTTTAATATGTTTTTGACGGTTTTTTAGTGTTTAAATTTCCGCTCAGAAAAATCACACGTAATTTGTAATATCACTTGTGATTTTTTGAAAGCTATGAGAAAAGGTTGACGATGAATGTATGAATAATTGTGTTAATATACAGATAGAGTTCTTAATTAGTTGTTTACGTACACAACTCCACATTGTGTGAGATTAGCCTCTATAAATGACCGGGCAATGATCGCGACAGAAAAAAATAATTTTTTGTTTAGCATCTTCAATTTATAATATGCATGTGATTCACATGTGATTCAAGAAAATATTTAAAAATTTAATACAGATAATCTTATTTATCTTTTGGAGATTGTATTGTGAGTAGGTAACCCCTTCGCACGATTGAATTAAAATGGATTACAAGTCAAGTACAACATTGTTGTACGAGCTTATTCAACTTGCTAATCTCCAGCCGTTATTCAATTAGAGGTGCCAAAATGGTTAACTTGGGTTGGGTTAAGTCATGGGTCTTAGATGGGTTTGATTTTAAATGAGTTTAGGTCTAGATGAGTCTTTTAGGAGGATGGGTCTAGATGAGTTTGGGTGTAGATGAGTTTGGGTCTAGATGGGAGTGTGTCTAGATGGATTTGAGTCTAGATGGGTTTGGGTCTAGTTCGGTAAATATTTTTAAGTGATGAGTCTAGTTGGGTCTCCCTTAATATTTATAGATGGGTCTTGTTGGGTATAACATTTTTCATCCGTTTTTGACGTTTTTATACGTTTTCGACCGATTTTGGCCATTTTCGACGGTTTTTGACCGATTTTGACCAACTTCGATCGGTTTCGACCGTTTTCGTCTGTTTCGACTGATTCCGACCGATTTTGTCCGTTTTCGACCGATTTAGATCGTTTTCGACCGGTTTTGACCGATTTCGACGTTTTTCGTCCGATTTCAACGGATTTTGACCGTTGCCCACCAATTTCGACCGTTATCGTCCATTTTCGACCGATTTCGACCTATTGCGATCGTTTTCGACCGATTTTTACCGTTTTTGTATTTCGTGTGTTTTCGACCATTATCATTCGTTTTTGCACGTGCTCGTACATTTTCAAGTTGTTTTGAACGTTTTGAACGATTTTGAACGTTGTCGTCCGTTTTTAAACGTTATTAAATGTTTTTGTACGTTTTCGTCCATTTTTGTATGATTTTGTTTGTTTACATACGTCCTTCTCTGTTCTTCATTTTCCTACATTTTGTTCGTTTTCGTGCATTTGGTACGATTTTATACGTCTTCATACGCTTTTATAAATTTTTATAAAAAGTACTAAAACGTTTAAAAACGGATAAAACATTTGAAAACGTTCAAAAACGTATTTAAGCGTAGAAAAACGTAAAAACGAACGAAACGAACGAAAATGGACGAAAACTTAGAAAAACGTAAGAATACGTACAAAAAGGTAAGGAAACGGACGAAAGCAGACGAGAATGTATGAAAACGTAAGGAGATGGATAAAAATGTACGAAAACAGAAGATAATATAAGAAAACGGACAACAACGCATAATAACATTCAACAACGGACAAAAAAGGTTTAAACCATTAAAAAAACGTTCAAAAACGTGCGAAATCGGTTGAATTCCATCGAATTCGGTCAAAACTGTCAAATTCCGTCGAAATCGGTCAAAATCGGTCAAAAACGGTGGAAAACGGCCGAAATCGGTCGAAAATGATCAAAATCGGTTGAAAACTTTCGAAAACGAACGAAAATGGTCGAAATCGATCGAAAACGGTCGAAGTCGGATGAAATCGGTCAAAATCGATCGAAAACTGTCAAAATCGGTCGAAATCAGTTAAAAACGATCGAAAACGGCCAAAATCGGCCGAAAACGTATAAAAACGTCCAAACGGATGAAAATGTTATACCCAACAAGACCCATCTATAAATATTAATGAAGACCTAACTAGACTCATCCCTTAAAAATATTTACCCAACTATAGCCATCTATAATATTAAAGGAAAAATGCTAGACCCGTCTATAAATTTAAGAGAGACCCAACTAGACCCATCTTTAATATTAAGAGAAAAATGCAGACCCATCTAGACCCATCCTTTAAAAATATTTAACCAACTAGACCCAAATTTAACCAATGGGTCTAAAATTGCTACCTATATTTTCAATTTCTTTAGTTTTTTAGAAAGGCAAGTTAGTAGTTAGCGATTCAAGTTCATAGTGACATTCAATTATGTAGTATGCAAGACTTGAACCTTCTTCTCAGAGGATAAACCTCACTTCCTTTCTTTTTTGCCCCGAAAAGAAAGCCCTCACGAGAAGGCTCAAACTCGAAACCTCCTACATGTGATAACAATCTTCTCACCAACTTTGCTAGGCAGATGTTGGCACTTCCTTGATATAATATTCTAGTAATTGATTTTATATAACTAGTCGGGTACCCGCGCAATGCGGTGGCGGGTATCATGTGACCATATTTTGCGACGAGCAAATGTTATCCGGCTAAGTGTTTTTCTAATGAAAAAATAAAGAATATCTGCAGTAAGTACCGATAAGAGTTGAAGAGTGAAAGTGAATGTATATTGAGAGGCTATTTTTGCTGTAACAAAAAACATTTGTGTGTGGGAGATATGAAATGGTTTGTGTGAATTTATATTATGGATGCGGTTACACATTTTTAATAATTATTATTGATTGTAATGATTTTAAGCGGTTACACGTTTTTAATAATTATTGGAGGCCGTTACAATGATGGTTTATGCGGATACACGTTTTTAATGATATTGCTTATTCTTTTTTTAAGATTTGAAAATGATAAACTTGGACAAATTCAATAATTATTTTTAACAGTGAACAATTACTACATAATAAAAAGAAAAAAATAAAATTATTGTAGAACGTAAGTATTAGTTAAGTAAATTGAACAATTCCAAACACTCCAATAATCACAAATCAAATATTAAAATTCTAACAATTCGAAAAAGTAAAGCCCAAAACGGGTTATAATCATCATCATCATCGATCATCAATTCAAAACTACAATCACCAAATCACTAACATAACATGATGAAAAAAAACTAACTAAAAATCTCAGCCACTTCATCAAAAGTTAATAGATTCAGGATCACGGATGTTGTGCAGATCAATCACTAATTCATAAAACTCTATCCCTAAAAAAAATCTAAATCCATCAAACCTTAGCATTTGACATGAACGATGTAAGCCCTCAACATTTTTTGAAATCATCCTTGCACCAATTAACCATGATGTCATCAAACATTTTAACAAAATCATCCAAATCAAACATCTTAAACCCTCTTCATTCATCTCCAAAACCTTCATCACCTTTTTAGAAAAAAATGACGTCACCAGAATAAGAAGACCTCCATTTCTTTGGTACCCGTATTCCTCCAAAGCCATGATCATTAGCTTGGCAGACGGCAAAGACAATGGCGGCGGTAGCGGCTGACGACACATGATGTTGACAAATGTAGCGACAGAACTAAACGGTAGTGGCGGCAAAATCTGATATGTGAGATGGCGAAATTTAGTGGTTTAAAAAAAGAAAGAGAAAGGTGTTTGTGTTTTTAAGAGAGATAAAATAAAGAGATGAAAATGGTGTAATGCATTTTGTTAGTGTGTTAGGTTTTTATACTCGTATTTGAGTTTGTGGTTTACACTTAAATGATGTTTAATGGACCGTTACAAATGGAACACATGAATACAGTAGTTACAATTTGACTGAATTGATGACAATATCAATGTTAACGGTTACAAGTTGACTGTATTAAAAAACGTATATGGGCCGTTACAACTTTACATCTTTACCGTTTAATTGGTTGTTACATGTTTTGGGTTGTTACAAGTTTTGGCTATTAAATGATTTTAAAGGCTAAATGCTTTATAAAGTATTATAGATATACTAGTAACTGATTTGTTAATCTCCACCCCTTATCATTACTCGTTGATTAAGTTTATTATTGTCTGTCCGTGTTTCATGGTCAAACATATATATGAGATTACTTTAAATCAAGAGAATCTTTTTATGATAGAGGTGAGATTCCGGAAGAACATTATTATTTTAAAGATTAAAAAACAAATACTAGCCTTTGATTTTATTGTTTTTCCGTGGAAGAACACTATCATCTTACAAATGTATCAAACGCGAAATTTAAATAAAAATCACGTGTAATTTCATAAATCACATGTGATTTCACAAAAGAACGTGTGATTTTTAAAGTAATGATGAGAATATTTTTATCTTTCAGTAGATGGTCATTTTCATATACTTTCGACGATTAGTGTTGAAATTTTCGCTGAAAAAATTACACGTGATTTGTAAAATCACTTGTGATTTGTTGTTCTAAAATTCATTTGTGAATTCATAAATCGTATGTTATTTCACGAATTCACATATGATTTTTAAAGTAACAAATCATGGGTGATTTTATAAAAGGTAGTGATATGCACACGGTGATTTTTTATTCGCACACATAAACTTGACTTAAAATGACGTACATGCCCCTGAGCGGTTTTCCTCTTTTCCTGTATTTGTTTTTTATCTTCAAAAACCACATTACACCAGAAATCGTTTTTTTTGTTTCAAACAACACCAAAAAATCTGCTACAAACAAAAAAGAACCAAAAATCATTCTGGATCAATTAATCACTTTTTATGACAGATCCATTCAACAATCTTAGTAATATGATTTTATTGTATTTGATTGAATTGCTATTAATGAATACAAAAATAATTTTAGTGTTCTTTCTAATTCCAATAAGAATCAACTTTCTCATAAAACTAGGGGTGCAAACAAGTTATGCTTTTATCAAGCAACTCGAGTTTGAGCTTGAGCTTGACTCGACCAAGCCAAGCTTTTATCAAGCTCAAGCCCGCGCCCAAGCCCAATAAACAAGCTCGAAACACATAACGCGCCTCGAGCTTTTATCGAGCTTTTCGAGCTTTCAATAACACATATATTTTTAGAATACATATTTATATAAACAACTTAAAACTAACGTGGATATTGATATAATAATTAAATATTTGTAGGAGGACCATCTAAACCCTAATTAGCTTGAATTTTTTGTTTAAGTTCTTTCCTATCGAGTTCATCGCGTGTTTTATTGAATTTATTAATGAGTTTGACTATCAAATTTAATATTTATATATGAACTCAAGCTTTTCAAGCCTAGCTCGAGCCTTACACGAGCCGAGATCAAGCCTGGATGATTAAAGCTTGTCAAGCTATCAAGCCAAGCTCAAGCCTACCTTATAAATTTCAAGCTAAGCTCAAGCCCTGTCAAGCTTGAGCTCAGCTTGACTCGATTACACCCCTACATAAAACCTCAAAGGTGCATATTGCAATTCAAAGAAAACATTCTCCCTGAATCATAAGTACAATTATCAAGTCAAGGTAGTTTAAAAATTGGAACAAATAGTAAATATAAACGAATCAACACTTAAACTAGGTTTTGGTATAAAAACGCCCACTTGTTGTCTTGATATGTTTGATTATTTGTAACAAAGTGAAGCAAAATGGGTCAAGAAATGAAAGTCAACACAGAAAGTTAAAATTCAGTTGAAAAGGATTTTGGTGGGAAAATCAGTTACACTGATTTTCCTCTATACCCTTATTAGGTCATTTCATTCTTTTTCATTCAGAATTTGTGACTCGTTTCTCTCCCTTTTGTAATCATTCAACTGTGTGTAATACATCAAACTAATAACAAATCATTTTTGAGTTTTGTTCTTGTTCCTAAGATTCCAGGGTGAGTTGTTGCCATTGAGCTGTGATCTACCATTTCTTAAGTGAAATCTAGTTCATATTGTTTCATAATTCAACAACTAACTGAAGTAGACAGCGTCGGAATTGGCAAAACTTCATAGTTCAAATGGGTATACAGGGAAAAAGAAAAAGAAATCGTAAAATATATGGAGCTTTGGTGGTTGAATTGATAAATAACAAATTTTTATGTTGTTGAACTATGTAAGTAGTTAATTCTTGAGGTAAGTTGGACACATGGATTTAGAGTTATACAGGATGATGAGAAAATACTGGGTTAAAGTAGGCAAGGGTAAATATGTAATTTCATGTAGGGGTGTTCAGTGTTTGGTTTGGCACCGAACAAACCCAAAAATAAATCGGACCGAAACCGAATAAAACCGGACCAAAAACTTTAATCGGTCTATGGTTTGGTTTGAGACCGAATCGAAGTATTTAATTGGTGTTTGGTTTGGTTTTGGTTTTGACAAATAAAAACTAAACCAAACCGAAAAAATCGAATAACTTTATCTGCATAAAAACTTTAATTTTATATATACATATAATCTATTTCATTCTCCTAACTAACATTCTAGGTTTTTCAAAATATCTTTTAAACTGATAATCTTCAAATCAAGCATCGAATGTAAATCTAGGAGGGTGTGGAAACAACCCCAAATGCAAACATTGGAGAAGATGAGTGAAATTGTAAATGTGTGGGGATGCTTAAAGATGGAATATTCAAGCCAATAAGACTTTTGCCGAAGAAAATTCTATGTTATTTTGCTTTCAATTATTTCCGTTAAGACTTGAAACCTTTTGGTTTCTTAAACTTTTGTTTTGTTTATTTACTTAAGCACTTTGTTAGACCTTTTAGTTTATTAACTTTATTTGAAATTTCAAGTTTTTTATGTGAATACTAGGTAATATATTGAAGTTTACTTGAATTTGGTTTATTGGTTTTAACCGAAACCAAACCGAATTCTAATTTGGTGTATGATTTGGTTTTACATGCTCTATAATTGGTTTGATTTAGTTTTGGTTTGATTTTAAAATTTTCAAAACCGATGAACCCGAACCATACAACCCACAAACTCGAAAACCGAACCCATGAACACCCTAATTTCATGGCTAGATTTTTGTGTACAAAGTAAAAATTTCCATGTACATATCATCATCCTTTTATAAATCTATAAATCGCATGTGATTTCACCAATTCACATGTGATTTTTAAAGTAATAAATCACATGTGATTTTTCAAATCACATATGATTTTTCTTTACGGAAATTTAAAACAAAATTGTCGAAAGTATATAAAAGATTCTATCTATAGAAAGATAATTTAATTCTCGTCGCGATGGTATAATCAATTTTGCGTAACGATTCACGGTTTGTAAGATATTTTAGTTTTAAAAAATTTGATGAATGTTGGTTTTTTAATTAAATTAAAATGACAATTAATCTAAATCATTAAATTAAAATAAGATGGATGGTTGGGTTGAAATGATTTGTTCTTTAATTAGATGTGATAACGATCTTTTCTCCTTTTACACTAGTTTTAATGCCCGTGCATGCACGGGGTTTAGACATTATGTTTTTTATTAATATATATATGTGTAATTTTTATTTTTTCTGTTTTATAAGTTATATGTATAGAGTATTATTGAATTCATATGAAACGAATAGATTTATTAAATATTTTATATATTACGTAGTGGGATAATTAGTATTTTTTTTCTTTTGATTTACCTGTTTTTGGACTCGATATTGTGATGCAACTAATCCCAGCGAAACTACCCTTTTAGGTAGCCCGGAATCGGCTCCTCATTATATTCGAACCATTGACTTCCATGTTAGAAAACATGTCAATGAAATAAGAATTTTTTCATAAATTCAATTGTTAGAATTTTAGTAGTATTAAACCAAAAGAAAAGAAAATGTAATTTATTTCAAACTCATAAATGAATAGCTAAATTTTTTTTCTTTAATTACAATAATTTATGTGTTTCGGTATTTTTCTAATTGGTTGTACTACAATTTTTTATGCCGACAACGAAAAATCCACTAAAAGGTCTTCGGTAGATTTGGGATGTGATTAAATAATGTTACATTTTTGTTGGAAGCAAAATTTGTTTGCGTTTGTTTTATTTTAAAGTATAGAGTTTAGGGGTATAAAGTTTAAAGGGTTATTTGTTTATTTTTTAAAGTTATAATAAAATTTGTAAATTTTTATAAATTTACACTTAACTTCATATAATTTATTTAAAATTAAACAACTAAAGTTTTATTAATTACCTCCTCTTTTTTCAAGTTTTTATTTTCATAAATTTGACACATATATTTTTATGTGTTTTTTTCTCCATCAGATTTCTCCACCAAATTTTTTTAATTTTGACCAAATTGATTCAATTTTGACTTTTTATTGACCAATCAGATCGCGCGATTTGGCATACGTGGCAAAAAGCAATCGTTCTAGATTTCGTCCCCAATTTTTAATTATAGATTCATTTGTAGAAAATTTGAATGATTAATTTATTTTATTATATAAAAGATATACAAGTAGCAATCGGATCATCTTAATTACAAGGCAAATCAATACTGTTTTAAGATCAAACTTAGATAAATACCATTAAATCAATCGCAACAACAATGAAGAATTAATTACAAAAATCACACTGTTTAAAATTATGTACCAGAAATGAATGACTCATCGTTCATCTCCATCCCAATTATCTTTCATTTTGGGTCCGGTTGGTCCATCCTCTTGAAGAACTTCACTTGGTAGAACCTCCAATAAACTTTCGCCCACAGATTCCACAATCCCTAACGACGAAGCTTCTAGTTTCTCAAGCTCAACACCTAGCGTATACGTTATTTTTGGTCCCCATTTTCTTGCATAGTTCAACCATGGCGGCTCAATAACAGAATCAATATATTCAGCCGCCATGATTGAATACGTGGTTCCTACATCCAAGAACATGTCACTTTTTGCTGTGTCGTTTCTTAATCCAACCACATTAGTCCCTTGGAGCACGACTCCAGGGGAAGGATATGTTGCATGGCCATGCAACGAAGAATATGCAACAATATTATTAGTTCCATTTTGGAACTCAAGGGATGGAGTTTCTACCCATGTTCCTCCACTATGTTGTGAAAAATAAACACGATATAAAACGCCATTGAAATTACTAACCCTAAGAGTCAAATGCTCCCAATCTCCAATATGTTCTCCTATTTTTCCTAGAGGAACATCAATTAACCCTAATTTGGCGGTTGCGGGTCCATTAAAAGGGTAAAAAACCCATATGGCTATATCAGTAAATGTTGCTCCTAACATAGGTTTAATGTGAATGTAAACCTGACTACTCTGTAAGTCTCCTTTCTTGACTCTCTCCCTTTCTGTTTCATCGGTAGGGAGGTCGAGCCAATATGTCTCATCGTCCGAACCACCTTGAGGTAGGTTCGAGCCGCTGGGATCAACCCTAATAGGGTTTGACTCGTCTCCAGATTGATACAATAGAACCCCGTTGCTAAAATACCATTCTGTTGAAGATGCAAGGTAAGTTTCACTAGGGTGAAAATATAGTCTTGGTGAGTATTCTTGAACCAAGGCTGCAATTTGAGCCAAATTAGGCATGGTGGACGATAAGGTGTCAAAGTTATTATTTGTGAGACACGATATGATAGAATTGGTGTTATTTTCGTCTTCCACTATGAAAGTACCTACACAAACCCCGGGGGCTTGTCTACCTCTAGTTGTCGGTCTTGAGCTATAAACGTTAACACCATCTTCCGCACCCCACAACAACACATCAGTCTCACAATCATCCGTGAGATCAGCACGGACACACATAATTTTATCAAGTGGAGGCTTGTCCGATGAAGAAGTGACCGCATAACCAACTGAATTATACCCTTCGGGTGGGGTTGGTAACCAAATGTAGCAAGAATCGCTAACACTTAAAACAAGTGTATAATCCACAGGACTAGCTAGGGTTCCGCCAGAAACATCTCTTCCAACGAGAACCCAACCAAAAAGTTTGGTGTTATTAGATTGACAATAACATCCAAGCATTGAGAACCCATCTGGTATTTGATTTGGTTCGAAATAAGTGACACCAGTGTCATCCGCTCCGGACCATATCTTGGTGAAAGAAGTTATTTGATAAACTTGAAGCCCTCCAAGATCAATGGTTCCATTTGCAAAACCTTGACCTATATATGTGAAAATCATATAATCAAAACATGCACAAGCTTATTTCCAACATCCATTAACATATAGCTATACTAAAATCATATTAAGCTTTTACTAAAAATACTAAAAAGAACTCGTAGATACGAGTTAATAAAAAGTACGAAAAAGGTGACGAGAACCTGGTGGCCAAGCAGGTAAAGGAGAAGAGAATTCGAAGTCTGTATCGATGGGAAAACGTTTGGTTTCTTCAGATGTCGTGAAGCAACAGATAACATTTCCCATTTTCTTGGTGAGCACAATTATTTGATATAATGACAAATGACATGAATAAAATGTGTACGTATATATATGTGTACCAGAATCAAACTATTCCGGGAATATACTTGGTGATACTGCACGTTCGAAAAAAAAACCTGTTAACGTGTTTTAAAGAGTTGACATCGTTATCAATATATCCTTATATATATTGGCTCCACTATCATTTTCAGAGTTTATGTAGCACGACTTCTTAATATAAACCGAACATATAATCAACGTTTGGTTTATTCTGGCGTGAAGCAACGTATAATATATATTTCCCATTATTTGGTGAGTTAAAGTATTTGACTATTTGATATATATATATATATATATATATATATATATACTAGATTATATTATGTCATTGTTACATTAATATATGCTTTTGTAAAGAGAATTGAAGTATAATGGAAATTGGTATAGAATCGATCACTAGTTTAGGAAAGAAAACATTTGGCGTGCATGGATAATGAAAATTTACTTTCTGAAAGTATTGACACAATGACACCTTGTATTGGATCGACTATCATTTTCAGGGTTTATTGCAACACGACTTTTTTAATATAAAACTAACGAAATATTCTATTTTTGGAATGGTGATATGATATTACACTACAACAAAAGCCCATTTCCCCAGCGCGTTTTTCCCCAGCGACATATGTCGCTGGGGAAAAAGTCGCCTAATCGGACACAAAATACTCCGACGTGGCATTTTTTTCGATTGAATCTTTACTGTCAAAACGTTATTGAAACGTTTCCCCCAGCGAGACAGGCTCGCTGGGGAAGATTTTCATGAATTTATTAAAAAATTCTAGCAGAAATCTAAGCGGGACAATTATCCCACCATCCTTTCCCCAGCGACATGTCGCGCTGGGATACTTTTGTTCACGGTTTAGTGCGTATTTAGTCCAATAATTGTTGTAGCGTTCTGAATTGTATAAAATTTCCCAGCGACATGTCGTGGGAACTTAACAGACTTATTTCCATTAGGCATGGCCCGTTTATAGTTATTAACATTTTTTAGGGTTTGGGCATTTTCAGTTTCCCAAGCCGACATGTCGCTGGGGATGTTCGTTTGAACTTTTAAACAAACTAACGTTTTTTTTAGGCTATTTTCGGTTCCAATATTCCTATAGTACTAACTAAAATTTACTTACACTAAGATAACTGATTTTACTCCTAGCTTCTACCACTATATGTAATCAAATTACACGGAATGGTGCCAAATGATTTACGTTTATGATCCTTATCCATCTTCTATTGTCACATCTAGTACTCATTTATCCTTACTAACTCATACATTGAACTATAATGTGTCAACGACCCTAGCTACCATACATCTGAACCTTAATGTGAACCCTTGTCATTACATTGAATCTTCAATGTGTAACCCTAGCTCTTACATTGAACCTCTATATATGTAAACCCTACTTATGTTACGAATCATAACCGAAGTCAGAAACATGTTCATAGGATCAACTTCAATTATTATTCACGTTGATGTTGTTTCTTAATAAACAACCTTTTTGCACACCTCGTTAAAACGTGATTTTCCTTAGGTTTACGATTAGGTACAACACGCGGTTCTGGTCCAGTTGCTTCGGAATGTGTAGGTACAACTTGTTGAACCCTATAATGCTCATACGTCCCTGCTTACATTGCATTTATTATTTTCATCATTATAACTAGCCTCATACGTTGAACCTATAAATGTTGAACCCCTATCTATAACATTGAACCTATAAGGTTGAACCCTAACTCTCATACCATTGAACCTACAATGTTGAACCGTAACTCGTTCGGTTGATCATATTAGGATGAAACCTAAATCATAACATTGACCCTATAAATGTTGGACCCTAACTTCATAATTGAATATAATGTTGAGTTAGGGTTCAACATTATAGGATTCAATTATGAGTTGAAAATCATAATGATCATGTTTCGACTTATGTTATGATTCGTAAAATACCCAATGGTACGCACCCATTTGTTGTCATATCATGACATTAGACCCGTCTCTTGGTGGGTCGATCCCACACCCGGCAAATACTCTTTCGATGGGCTCTTAATCTTCAAAATGCGAGCGGGATTTTGGTTTCTGGAGGAAGTTATCTTACTATTGTGTTTTTTAAGAAATGATGTTCACTGAAGAAATCCGTTGAAAACATCTAATGTATAACCGTAAATATATAAGATGGGCTTTGAAATATGGAAATATGCGTGTTGTGCTTCTGATCAATCAACTAGGTCATACATTGAGAACCTTTTATGTGTAACCTCATAGCTCATACATTGATCTTCTAATGTGTAACCCTACTGATACATTGAACCTTTATGTGTAACCCTAGCTCCTACATTGAAACTCTATATGTGTAACCCTACTTCTTATACGTTGAACCTCTAATGTGGTAACCCTAAGCTCATACATTGAACCTCTATAATGTGTAACCCTACCTTATTGTTGAACCTCTAATGTGTAACCCCTAGCTCATACATAAAACCTCTAATGGTTGTAACCCTAACTTTTA
This sequence comes from Tanacetum coccineum, assembly GCA_026074375.1. Taxonomy (NCBI): domain Eukaryota; kingdom Viridiplantae; phylum Streptophyta; class Magnoliopsida; order Asterales; family Asteraceae; genus Tanacetum; species Tanacetum coccineum. Next base: position 15,792 of record BQNB010095906.1, read on the forward strand.
CATTGAACCTCTAATGTGTACTCCCTCTACCTTATAGTTGAACCTCTATAATGTTTTACCATTGATCATACATTGATCCCTCTAATGTCAACTCCTCTACCTTTAAGTTTGAACTCTAAGGTGTAACCCATGCTCCCATACATTAAACCTCTAATATGTAACCCTAACTCATACATTGAACCTCTAATGTGTAACCCTAACTTCATACATTGACTATAATGTTTTGGGTTCAACATATATAGGTTAATGTCATGAGTCAGGGTTCAAACATTTTAGGTTCAAATGTATGAGTTGATTCATAGTGATCATGTTTGACTTCTATTATGATCGTAACATCTACCTCCAATGGTAAGCATCCCATTCGGTTGTCAAACATGGACATTGACCCGTCGCTCGTGGTGGGTTCGAACCACACGGTAAATACTCTTTCGATAGGCTACATAATCTTTAACAAATGCTGCGACGGTATTATTGGCTCTTCAGGAGGAAGTTATCTACCTTAGTTTTTAAGAATGATGTTCACTTTAAGAAATCCGTTGTTGGACATCTTATGTATAACCGTAACATATCATAGATGGGCTTTTGAAATAGGGGAAATCCGCTCTTTTTTTCTGTCTTCTTTCGTTTTGTTAGCTTCTAATCAATCACCAAAGTCCATTACTTTGAACCTTTAATGTGTATACCCTAGTCCATACATTGTACCCTCATAATGGTGTACACCCTACCTATGATACGTTGAACCTCTAATGTGTAACCCTAGCTCATACATTGAACCTCTAATGTGTAACCCTACCTTATCTCACGATGATGTTGAACCCTAACTCATACATTGAACCTATAATGTTGAACCCTAGCTCATACATTGAACCTCTAATGTGTAACCCTACCTTATACGTTGAACCTTTAATGTGTAACCCTAAACTCGTACGGTGACCGAGAAAACCAAACCGACTGAATCCGTATGACTCGATTCCGACATGAACCCTGAGAATCATATCTTTTATATAAACAATAATAAAAAAAAATTAGTTTTATTTATAAGATACCATTATTATAACAAAACTTATTAGTATTTATATTATAAATGTATACTTATTTAACATTATATTTTTAATAAGATACACTTTCCCCTGCGGGGACATGTAGCTGGGAAATTATTTTCAATCGATGGGGAAGTTTTTCGTTTAGCCCTCCATAATTTTTCAATAACGCGCCATTTTCGCAAAACGACAAAATGAAAAGTTTCCCCAGCGACATGTCGCTGGGGAAAGTTTTTGTTACTAAAAATTAATTTAATCGTTGACAAAGTCAAAGTTATTAATTGTTTCCCCCAGCGACATGTCGCTGGGGATTGTCGTTGACAAAGTCAAAGTTATTAATCGTTTCCCCAGCGACATGTCGCTGGGGAAAAAACCTTATCATAAACAGGTCTGCTTTTCTCACAGACGACCAAAACCGATTAAAACACAAAAAAAACATCTCTTTGACGATTTTATCATCAAAAAACTCACCACACTCACCACTCAATTCGACCACCATCTACCACCACCACACCACTCTTCGCCACCATCACCACCACCACACTCACTCATGCGCCACCTACACATAGCATAACCACCACACCACGAGCACCCCTCTCTAAAAGTTTAATTTTTTTTCTCTTAATCCTCTAAAAATATTAATTCCTTGGTATTTGTGAGTAGCGTGACGACAGCCAGGGGATTTTTTGGCGGGAAGCGGGTGGTTTTTTGGCTAGGGGTGTTGGCGAATTTTGGCGGCCATCAGGAAGACTGGGGTTTTGACGGGGCAGCAGGGTTTAATAAGGTGTGCATTTTTTTTTTATCTTTAGGTATCCCAGCGAATTGTCGTGGGGATTTGTAAAACTTATTATTTTTGTTTTAACCATATTTTTGTTGGCGGTGCTTAAGGCAGAGGGTTTAATAAACGGTTGGGGATTGTATGAAAATACTTATGATTGTTTTAGGATTTTAGAGATTAAATTCGGAAAATCCCCGTCTGAATTTGATCATCCTATAGAAAACCCATCCGAAATTATTTATTAGAAATTAATTTCGGAAAAAAGTCCACAGTATTTGGACTGCTTTTTTTTATGTTTTTCTCATTTTGGATATGATTGCGTTATTAATTGGTTTTACTATTTGAGATGATTTCGACAGTGTTTCTCCTTTACTCCTACGAATATGTCTTTAAACACATATTTGGGGAGTTGAGGGGAAATGTTGCCGAAATTTTCTCAAATAGTAAATCGGTTATACGCATTATATATGAGACGAATCATTCAAAGAGTGGGTTAGGATTGCCTTCCATAGTTGCACTAGGTGAACAAAACATCTAGGATTGCTTCCATAGTTGCCTTCCATGTAATAACTAAATGTATAGATAAAACGCAGGTTATGTTTTCGCTGATAGAGTTTGGTTAGTAAAAGCGTGGTTCCTGAGAATTTTATGTCGGTGTCCAAAAAATTCGTCGCTCATTGCACGCCGTTAGTGAATAGTGAAGGGAAAAAATTAGTACTAGTCCATGAAAAGATGTCGAAATATATTATTCTAACCACTCGAATGGATTGGAGATCCATATTACCGATAAGGATGGGACCACTTTATACCGTATGGGACAAGCACGGTGAACCGGCTCTACCTACGCCACCGCCTCAAGCTACACCTACGCCACCGCCTCTCATGAGTGACATGACAGCGTTACTCGATGATCTTAGCTATATTCCTCAGATTAGTTGAACACAATAGAGAACCAACACAAGGTGATATTGGATGAGACAAGTAACGAACCGACTCCATCTACACGTAACAAAGGTTTGAAGTGTTATATTCCAGTGCCAACGAGGGGCATGTACCACGGTTATGTGACATGTGATCGATAGACTTTATGGACAAAGTTTACACCTAATTTTAAGGTTATAAGGTAAATTGACGGTTTCTATATTCAATGTTTAAAAAGTTAGAGTTGGTTACAATATGCATTACCAAAAGTAAGGATACAAGGTTTCACACGTCTTTACTATGCACCATAAAGAAGACATTTAAATCGATCGGGTTAGGGGGACGGGTCAGATACATGGCTTGTGACACGATTGGTTGTTGATTTCGGGGAGAGTTAACAAAGATTTGCAATTTTTTGTACCGGTGTGTTAATACGAGTATTTGGAATAGTCAGTGACACACCCGGGAAAGAAAGTTCCTAGGAATGGTAGTTGCGTTAATTTTTCGATCATTCTAGATTACAACGTTTGGTTCAGTCTAGACACATGCAAAGACATGATTTGGCCATGCTATGGAAAGTGTACGGAGCCCGGTAAGATGCAACACCCGGTTGATAGTGGAGCTTGGAAGAAGTTTGACATGAAGTATCTAGATTTTGCAAAAGAACCTAACGGAATGTCTCGAACTAGGGTTGTGTGCTGATGGTTTCAATCCGCTCGGCAACCTTAGTCAGACGTACACCATGTGGCCGGTGATATTGACAACATACAATCTGCCTCCGTGGTTATGTATGAAAGGAAAGTATTTTTATGGCTGACGTTGTTATTTCCTGGCCTAAATTCCCCGGGCAAGGTCAATATCATGATTTTCTTGTTCTCTATCTAATCCTAATCTTTCTTCATAGATCTGTGTAACGTCACGCAAACAATCCCAAGACCCAGAGGTTAGCACACCAGCGATGTTATTTGCTTTGGCTAATGGACCATCAAGGACTCCAATGTCAGTAAACGCTTGCGTAGTAGATGGTGTGAGGTATGTCGTGCAGAGCCGCGATGAACGTCGCACAACTCAAAACAGCGGCATTTGTGCGCCTGGCCCTGACGGGGGATATGTCTCTATGGTCAGCTTCAAGAAATCCTCGTGTTTAAATATTTGGGCGTTCAAAGTTGCGTCTGTCAAGAGTTAGTGGTTAGACACTCGCAACAATCGGTAGAGTCAAGAATTTACCTTTAGAACGGAATGACTAGAAAATCATCGGCTCTGTAAGTGGTGGAAAAAATGAGCAATACTTTCTCCGCAACACAAGTTAAACAAGTCTTCTACTTGAGATCTGGCAAACACTATCTGTTGAAGGTCTTCGTACATGTAATCATAAAAGTTTTTTCAACAGGAGTGTCATACGTGGTCAGAGATGAACCTGATATTATCATTTGGACCAACTTTCCTGATCTCCCACCTTCTATAGTGGGAATGACTTGGATAATGTCACATTCTATATAGATTTCGCATACTAGCATGTGGTGAGATCATCGGAGGTTGGGGACGCACCGCCTGATATCCATTGATGTTCCTGGCGAGACGATGATATTAGCGATGATGAAGACCCCCTTCCTCGATGATGTTTTTATTTAAGCAAGGTGTTTTTTTTTTTTTTTTTTTATTTTTTCTGATTGTTGAAGACCTATATCAATGATGATGATGGTGTTGAGAAAGTTTATTATAGTGAAGAGAAGATTAATCTTGTGTTGTATCTTGCAAAATACACTTATATATTTGAAATGAATGATGAAATTGTGTGTGGATTGTGTTAAATGTGTAAATTTATTAGGATATTTGGATTTGTGCATGCTTGTTATTTTGTTCATGATTTTCTACATGTTATGCTATAATTGTACTTGTACAGATGGCTGATGTTGAACGAGCACTTGGCTTGGGGACCGGTGGTGTGTGTGGTTCACATTCACGTCCACCTCCCTACTTCTTTCGGTTGCGCGGGTGCTTCTTCAAAACGAGGTAATAATTTCTGGGTTATTGTGATTCAAGCAATAAATTTGATACATATATTGACACATGCTTGCCTTGAACTTTTATGACTTTATCAATCACTTGATTTTGACAGGAAATAAAGGAAAGCGATAAGCCCAATTGTGGCGGGTGATATGCTGGCAGGAAGACCTCGGGATAGGACACGAAAACAATGTATTAAAGGAAGCGGGTGGCCTGCTTATAAAGGCCGCGGCCCCAATCGAGATGGGTTCGAAGGACCGTGATGATAACACGGTTGTCCCTACCTGGCCACTACTCGACTCAGTGGGGAAACTACTTCTGGGAGCATGATTAGGAGTATACTTTGTATCACAGGTATGGACATGAAGGTCCACGCGGGGGACCAAGGCGAGGCTGATGGCCACTACTTGGGGTCAGTTATCCTTTTATGTTCATTTAATTATCTGTGTTCATTTATTTAATTGTGTATATTATCTAAAATTCGTTTATTTTTTATATCATTTTAATAAATAACAAATTTAAATAAAGATATAATTTATATTTCTAACTCTGTTTTCAATAGTGTTGTATATGATTGGCTAGTCTACGTATAGCTCGAGCGCATATGAGATCGAGCGATGGCTAGAATCGAAGGATACATTCAGGCTCAGTTTGGAAAATCATATAACCCCCAACAAAGGGCAACCTTGAAGAGGGAGCATTGGATCTGGACCCCGAGACTGGAGCTTATGATTTGGATCGGACTCAGGCGGGACAAACCTGACTGAGTACAGGATGGATGAGTGGGAGAAATACATCAACTTCTGATATGACCATGGCCAACGCCCAGCCGAGTCCGAATCTAATAGCTGGAATCGTCAAGAGCATGTGGTATCCGACATGGATCTCAGGTCGATTCCCTCTCATCGACATCTTATGGTTATTATTATTAATATTATTGATTTTTACATACATATACTATATCTGATTTTACATTTTGGTGTGTTAAGATTTGTCGTTTTTAAATTAGATTGATCTTACATTGCGTGGTGTAGTACAGAAAAATGACCGTCGGCAACCCAAGTGGACACATCAGAGATCGACACGTTCTATCGTCTCTACACCCGTTAACGGTGTTTTACAAGATCTTGTGGCTCTCCGGATCGTATGTAGTATTTCTTTCAACCAACTTTTAATGGATCATCGATTATAATGTAGCAACACGAATCTAATATATTTACTATACTTGTGTTTTTTGTTACTTACTAGGATAGGATTAGGGAGCTCGTGGGCGAAGGTGGTGAGCTCACCACTGCAGAAATCAACGCCATGGTCCGAGGCGGGAAAGCTTCGCCGGCCACATTCCTGGCAGTGGGTACGGTAATGCCTGGATTTCAGTCCGCTCTGAGTGAGCTATACCGCACCCGTTGACAGAAGAAGGATGTCGATTTCATGATGAACTTGATGAGGAGCGAACAACAGGTTCGCGGATGCTTGTTTGCTCGGTATGAATTCTAGGTGGAGCCACTTTTGGAGCCTAGCGGGAGCTCCGACGTTGCGCGTGATAGAGAGGTTTGTGATGATACGGGGGGTGGGATTGGTGTCGGATGACACGAGTTAGTCGTGTTAATATGTTCCATTAGTATGGTACATTATTTCTTTATGCTTTATCTTGTGGACTATGACTTGTTTCCCATAGTATGTACCTTTAACGCTTGTTTCCCTAAACTATCATGTGTACATTTTTCGGCTTTTGGCCGATTCTTCCCTATATTAGATTTGGTTTTGGTACAAGTTCTTCTTGTGGTGTATTTGTATTGCGAGATGCGCTTTTACTTTGTTATGTTGTGTTTTGGTACAAGTTAGGGTGTGTGTATACAGGTTTTGGTAGATTTTTTCGGAAAAAATAAAAATCTTGGAAATGCCTGCTTGTGCATGGCAGATTTTTTCTGGGAAAAATTGTAGGAAGGGGAAAATGTTGCTGTGCTGGCTGTATATAATATAAAATTGCAGACTTTTCCCCAGCGGTCATGTCGCTGGGGAAAATCCCGCTAAAGGACAAAACTCTCGATGTGAAAAGCGTTGAAAAGTCAAACTCAAAGGGATTTCTCCACAGCGGACATGTCGTGGGGAAAAGTCTGCAATTAACTTAAGATTTTATTATTAACTATAAATATTTAGTTTTAATCAGATGTTTCCCCAGCGACATGTCGCTGGGGAAGATACTGCCACCGTGGCACCAATTCCTTGACCAAAAAATACGTGGGGCCCACTTTTCGCTGGGGATTGTCGCTGGGGAACGTTTTGCCATCGAGCTTACCCCATCAACTTTTCCCCAGCGACATGTCGCTGGGGATATGTTTCCCCAGCGACATGTCGCTGGCGAAAAGGTTGGAATGTTGCTGGGGAAAGCATCGAATGTTGTAGTGTTAAGGGCTTATTTCTTTTTTTATATGAATTATTTTTACTAATGCCTCTTAATGTGTGGAGAGAGGTTTTGATGTGTGTATGAAATAAGATGAATTAAGGTGTTTAGGCCCATCACTCACCTAATAAGAGGCATTAGTGGAAAAAAAAACACCTCCTAACTCTACATAACATGATTACCAAAAGGGTTAATATCATATATTTTTTGTCAAATATATGATATTAACCATTTTGGTAATCATGTTATGTGTGGGGGGGTGTTCATCATGAAAGTAAACCTAACAAAAAAGATACTTAACATGTTTTCTGTGTTTGCAACAAACTAAACAGTTAACATAAAAATCTGACTCAATATAAATGATATATAACTAGCAGGGTACTCGCGCGTTGCGGCGGCGGGTATCTGTGATTAATCGGAGAAAAACAAAAGAAAAATAACCCCGATCAGGCCCGGTTCACCGATTTTTATAAGTTCTAACCGGTTCTCTCCGGTTCGTTTTCAGACGTTTTTTATTTGCTAGCCGAACCGGTGACCACTCATGTTCTCGGTTGAACCCGTTGGCCCAGTCCGGATTTCAAAACTATATGTATTAACATATAAATTGTATAAAGCTTTGTGTGTTTTATTAGTTTGTACAATGTGTATAATAACATATACTTTTCATTTTAGGAGTGTTTTAAAAATTATATTAATTAGTAATGGGTGTTTTAAGAATAACATTGATTGTGTTGACCAGTCAATAAGCATGTGTTGTGAATTGGTTAATTGTACATATTACATGAATGTTTGTATTATTAAATTTCAACTCTTTGTTGTTTGCATTAAAAGTTGTACAATGTGCATCAATACTTGTATTACTTAATTTTTTTGCATTGAATGAAAAGAAAAATACCAATTTGCTTTATATGTAGTATAGATGAATTTATCTAGAACAAAAACCGTATTCAATAAAGATGTGGATAAAACATACGAAAAAATTCAGATTGTTATATGATGGAGTACATGCAATTAGTTTTGAAGGCAAATCAAACTACGATCGAGACTGTAAAGCTCGAGAGGTTCGAACCTCAATTTGGGTGTAACATTCATTTCGTTAGTAGTCCGACAAAGTATTGTCGGTAATTAGCGACGGGAAATTGTCCGTCGGAAAAGGATCGATGAAGTCAACTTGCCATTAGTGAGTGTTAACTTCGTTCGTGTGGTTAAAAATACTTTATCCATCTATACATTCTATTAAATAGAAGTTTTCGCTGACATCATTTTGTAGTACTTTTACATATGTGTCATTCAATTAGGTGTTTAGTTTCAAAATGCTTATGTCATAATTCAAGTAAAAAATTATTTAAAAAAATTTATAAGTATTTATTGGAAGAGAAAAGTGAATATGGGACTGTCATGCATCTAAGCTTACATGCAAAACCATTCAATATCACTAGAAATTACGTTATTTTATTATTATTTTTTCAACATTTGAGTAGTGGAACAAATATATGTATAGTGAAACGCTTTTTAAGGGTGAATCAAATCAAACCATTGTTGAATCTACAGCTAATTATTTAGTTGATAGAAATACCCAACAATATGATGTATAAAAAACATGTATCAAAATAAACCCAACTTTAGTGATATTGTGATGTGATCCCTCCAAATACGTGTATATATATATAGATTTATCAATAATAATATAGAGAGTAAGTATTCCGAAAGGGTTTAAAGAAAATCGCTCTTAACCAAAGCAACTTCAAAAACCTCATGGGTCGTTTCCTTGACGAGGCTTGAATTGAATGTCGGGTTATCGTTTGTGATCGGGATTTTGAATGGGTAAAATTTTTGATTTGGTTTCTAATTTCTATGATGCAAAAACAAATATTAAGGCAAATAATCAAGCAAAGGGATGATAATGAGATCTAAACATATCATGGAAATATGAGCATAAACATAAATGAAATAAAGACATAAGTAAAAAGATTAGAGATACCAAGTATGATGAAGAGTGCAAAAATGACGATATGAGACCGCTCCATAAACTTTAAACCATCATCCATAAGCCGTACCCGATCAACATACCAATTAACCAAATGATGCCTCGCATAATTAACCCAATCTCAAACAGTCGAAATGAGAAACACACAAGGAAGTTTGGCTAATCTATTACTAGTCTCTCTAATTAATTAAAAAATTTGAATAAGACAAAAAATGAACAATTGCCGCTATGACTTAATATATTGAATGAAAAGGTTGCTGTGATTGGATGACAAAAGAAAAAAAATCTGTTCCATTGTTGTTTTGATATCTACTAATCTAATTAATTGAAAAATATGAATAAGACAAAAACGAGTAAAGTGCCGCTACCAAAAACCTCATAAACGAATGAAAAATAACGAATTGCAAATACCACTTGCTGCTACTATGATTTTTAAATGATTATGAAAAAAAAAGAAAACGAATCTGCTGCTATATGAATCAAAACCTTTAATGCGAACAACCTGTAAATTCGATTCACAACTCGTTCAGACCGTTAACCAACAAAACAGTATCCAACCCGAATTTACGAACAACTGAATTTTTTTAACTGAGAAAACTTAAGATTACAATACTTGAAAAGAAACTTGCTTAAACATAAGCTTAGAAATAGAGTATTAATTAAATTGCAGGAAAAAGTAGAATAAGAAAAAACTTAAAAAAACTGTAAATAATTTAGAACAGAGTTACACTAATCCTAAAACTAGATAATCTTTACTGTGTGGTCCATCCCTTATTTATAGGGAAGTCTTATGCTTATCCTTGTGAGGTAAGACAACCAATCTT